>MU757342.1:61032-111336 GCA_026770625.1 Nicotiana glauca | reverse complement strand
TTATATAAGCACGTGATATATGAGAGAATGACCAAGCGATTAATGATGAGAGTGTAAGTGTCTCACGTGAGGTAAGAAGTTACGAAATGAGACTCAGTTGAACTCAAGATGAGAATATAGTTGGGGTTACTCAAAGGTTACGACATCGATATTCTATATCACCTGGAAAAAAAATCCAATGTTGTGGCGGACTTTGTGGCAACATGTACGAACTGTCGGCAAGTGAAGGTCGAACATTAAAGGCCTAGAGGATTGTTACAAGGAATAGAAATTTCGATGTGATAATGTTGAAGGGGAGTACCCTTGTTCCTACTAATATCACTGCACCACCAGATCTTGTAGTATATCATCAATATGTATGGCTAACTTAAACTCTTGTAGAATCCCCTTGTTGTGACAAGCATACGGTATGTGTACCTTGTATGAAAATATGTGAATTGATTGCCTTAGTTGATTTCCATACCACAAGTTATATGTGATTGTGAGAAGTGATTTGATGTGCCTATCTTGTTATGTGCCAAGTTTGTAAAAGCTTGAGGATGTCGACATGGAAGTATGTGTTTACTTATGTGAACTATTTGTGAATTCTTGTGATTAATGTGCCTTGAACGTTGTTGGTTAAGTCTTCCGATATGATGGTGAAAGTAAATGGCAACAAACCAAATGTGGGTGTGTGAATGTGTTTGTGTGGTAAGAGCTGTGTAACAAATGATGGAAAGAAATCATAATTTATGCAATTGGTACAACTGTGGTAATAACATATATGGCTTGTCGTGGGCAATTATCATCGTGACATAAAATGCATATGAGCTGTTGAATATGATGGAAATGGTATTGATAGCTATGGAAATTCTTGTGAATTGTTGTGGTTGTTCTTTGAGAATTGTTGTTGTGTTGTTTGTGAATTACGACTGTTCGGTGGGATCGGGTTGCGCGCCACAACACGAAGTAATAAGGTGTAGGTTGTGGTAAGGGTGGCCGAGGTAATATGGGTGGCCGAGGTAATATGGGTGGAAAGTGATCGAAATCACTATTGAAATGAACATATGAGAAAATTGTGAAATAATTGATGTAATATGGTAGGGTGATTGCCTACGCATCCAGATAGCTGAAGGAGAGAGATATGGGTAATAGTCTATGCACTTTGTCACTCAATAGTAGTATGATGTTTCCCCATAGTTGTTCCTCATGAATTTGTGTTTTCATATGCCTATGTCTAAGAAGGTAGTGGTAAAAGAGGGGTGTACGTTGATTTGATTAAACTATATGATCATGGAAATATCCTATATGATGTACTACTAGAAAAAAAATTGTCGTTGCTTGACTTCATATGGATGGTTGATTGAAATGAAATTATATTCTTGTTGATGAACACCTTTGTGATTACATTAATGACTGGTAGGGACTATTATGAACACATGACTGTTTGGTTACTATTAAATGACATTCTTGATGGTGTGATGCCATGTGATGGAATTGTGGGTTGTTTTTACCATGAATTGTAATAACCGGTGGAATGTTAATTGTACAATGGAAATTATTGAAAGTGAAGTTAATGGAAACTAGCTTATGCGAGATATCTAGCCGTCATTCTTTTTATATGAGTTTGGAGGTTAGGATTGTTCCATAAATATGTTGTGGCAAATCTTGTAAGTCGATAAGACCACCTTGAAGGCCGAAAGTGTCGTGGAAAGAAAATATTTTCTCTTGATCGCATAACAATTGGTTTGATTTGAAAGGTACCTTATAGGTGTTGTGAATTAAAAGGGTGCAGTCCATGTCTAGGTACCATTGTGATAATGTGGTACTTGTAATGTTGAGGTTTTTGTTATTGATATATACATTATGGCACTTTGTCGAATTGTGGATGCGTTTTTAAGATGATTTTGGTGGTTCTCTGACAGGTGGATAGGCCTAATTACAAAGGAAACTCTGGCGAAATTTTCAGAAATTTATGGAGTTAGCCAAATTCGTGGCTATTAATATATTTCATGAGGTAAACAAGTCAAAATTACATAAGTATGAATAGTGAACGGACGTCAATCCTCATTCGAAGAAGAATGATCCTAAGTGGGGGAGAATGTAAGGCCCCGAAAAAAAAATTCCGAGTAATTTAAGATTTCATCATGCCAAGGTAGGCTAAATTATTTTATTTCGTGTGCAAATAAGGATTTGTGATATTATGGATATCAATTGGATATGTTAATAAGTGTATAAGTCTTATTATAAGTGATTTGGGGTCTAAGGAGAGGCCTAAGCCTAAGCCAAGTTGGAAAATTGCATATTAGACGAAATCTGTAAATGAGTGCGCACAATACATTACTTTGAACGATCATATCTCCCGTTATATAATGAGTTGTGTGATGCACGAACTATCAAATTAAAGCCCCTTTAGTCTAGATTCCAACGCAATAAACCGTTCATCATTTGGTGGTGTACATAGAAAGTTATGACTATTTTACTGGGCAGGTGTCACTCGCGCGAACTTCGCGCGAACTTTGAAACTTCACGCGTTTTTCGCGCGTCTGAGGCAGAATACTCAGAAAAACGCGCAAAGTATGCAAAAGTTCCCACGTCTGGGCGAAAGTTCGCGTGACTGGAAGGTTTTAATACCCCCAATACCGGTTTAGAGTATTCCAAACTCATTTTTGGGGTTATGGCTTGCTCTCTCAAGGGGACTTCGTCCCAAACTTCATTCCTATGATACAAGGTAAGGTTTTTGGAGTATTTTGAGTTGATTACTACTCATAAACACTTATATTAACAAGGATTAACCTTGAAAATCCTTAGATTTCATTCAAATCCCTAATTTGATTCAAGAACACTACAAATTGGATTCTCAAGATTCTTACAATAAGAGGTATATCTACCATCTCTAACTACACTATAGTGATTATTCATGTATGATATACATATTTGAACTCATGGGGAAATGATTGAAAGCCATAGGTGCCTAACCTAGGTTGTGTTGGTATTGTAGAGATTGTGAGATGGGTTATTGAGGTATGATTCTTGGGTGTATTAGTATTTTGTATACATGCTTGTACAACTTAGGTTTATGGGAAGATTATTCAACATAAATAAGTAAAGATTGGGTTGGAAAATGAAGTAAATCTTGTAAAAGAGATTTGAAATCAAGATGCTCAACTAGTGTTTGATAAAATGCTCAAATGAGCTAGAATTATGAATATCTTCCTAATTTGTGTTCAATTTTGTCATGTCTCGAAGTAGATGGGCATTGCTAGAATTTCCGGAACGTTGTAGTAACTTAAGGAAAAGCTCTTTGAGGTATGTATGGCTAAAACTCCCTCTTCTTAGAAATTGAGCTCCCATGGTGTCCCTGCGTATGTTGTAAGTCCGGAATTTGATTTATGTAGTATTCATTATTTCAAAGAATTTGGGTGTTGCAAGAATATATGTGAAGGATGTACCTCAATGTGTTTAATATGTTATTCTTGGTAAATGAAGATATGTGAATAATGGGAACTATGTGCTAAAATACCTAGACTTCAAGTCAAGTTTAAATTGAAATTTTGATGCCAAATTGTGTGAGAAAACTCGTTATGTTTGATCCTCCAAATTGTTCTTATGTGTACCAAAAGTATTTGATTGATTGTGTCTAGTTGTTGGTAATGTACAAAGATGTTTGGAAGTGAAGAAAGTGGCTGTGTAAATGTGGTAAGATTGAACTTTGGATTCTTGTTGTGATTGGTACTTTACATGAGTTGGTGTTGTGACCCTATAATTGTAAAAGAGGCATTCCAATATGATCAAAGTGCTATTGTTGATAGCTTAAAAAGGGTGCAAGGAATGTGAATCATGTATTGAAATGCTAAGACCTTAAATTGAGATTGAGTTGCATATCTTATTCCAAACTATGTGAAATCCTTTATGTGTAGAGATGTTTGAAGTAATCAAATGAATTTGGGAAATAGAGTGTGGCCAACGTGCCGAGAACTTGAATTATAATTGTATAATGTCATGATTGAAAAGGAAGGATTCAAGAATAATTAGTGTAATTATTTTCTTATGCCTTTGATGTGTGTTTTTATTGTGGGTTGGTGTACCCCGTCTATTGATTTGGAAGAGCCCCTAGTGTTTAAAGTTCCATTGTCAATAAACTTGAGGTGCATGATCTCTGAGATATTGTATATGCCGAGGATTCATGGTTCCTCTCATGTGTACTTGACATCTTGAATTGAATGGCTTGTTGTTGAAATTGGTATTGATATGAAATAAGTGGAAATGATATGAAATGTGGGAAATAAAAGATTGAGTTATGAAATATGGCCTAGTGCCAAGTATGCTGTAATGATTGTGGCCCCATGTGCCGATATGATATGAAATGTGGAACCTATGGACGGGCTATGAAAGACATAGGTGTGTAACATGATATGTGAACCCTATGGACGGGCTATGAAACGCATAGGGGTATAATATAAAATTTGGAACCTATGGACGGTCTATGAAACGCATAGGTGTATAATATGATATGTGAACCCTATGGACGGGCTACGAAACGCATAGTGGTATAATATAAAATGTGGAACCTATGGAAGGGCTATGAAACGCATAGGTGTAGAATATGATATGTGAACCCTATGGACGGGCTATGAAACGCATAGGGGTATAATATAAAATGTGGAACCTATGGACGGACTATGAAACGCATAGGTGTATAATATGATATGTGAACCCAATGGACGGGCTATGGAGCGAAACTTAGACGTATGGAAATTATGTGAAAGCTATGTGATCCTTTTTATTTGTTGATGTGGGAATTGTTAAAGTTTTTGATTTACTTTATGAATTCTTTATTCTTGTTTGATAGTTCTTTCTAATTAAATGGTGTTTAGTTATACATACCAGTACAATTCAAATGTACTGACATCCTTTTTGTCGGAGGCACTACATTTGTGTTATGATTATAGGTAGATCTATAGCAGGTACTCCAGTCCACCGAGAGTAGCACTCCTCTCCATCCCATCAATTGTATTGGTGAGCCCCACTTCCTCTTGGGGTCATGTGTGGTTCATGCCACCTTCTTTTGAGTTTATTGTGGATTGTAAGGTATAGTCGGGCCTTGTCGCCGGCAAGTATTGGTTGAGTTCCAAGTATTCATAGAGGCTCCGTAGGCATAATGTGGGTGGTGTATAAAAGTATTTTGGGTAGTAACTGTACGTTTCGGAATCGTGGTCCACGTTGGTAAATGTTTTATGTATTTTGCAAGTACTTGGTATCAAATGTTGAAAATGACAAAAAGTAGAAATGAACTCAAGTTGTATGTTTATGCTTAAGTCTTAAATTGTTGTTCCAAAATAATAATATATATTGTAATCACGGGCTAACACGTGGGATAGGAAAGGCAATTCCAGGTCCGCTTGACTGGGGTCCATTGGTTGAGCACCGGTCGTGTCCCTCGGTTTTGGGGCGTGACACAAATAGTCCCAAAAGGCTCATAAGTTGTGCTTGATTGTAGGTTTGATCGATAAAGTGACGAAATGCCAAAAATCAGCTCAAAAGGAGTGAAATCTGCACAAGCACCAAAGACAAGGCAAACTCAGGACATACAGGCCTAGTGAGGCCATACTACACTTTGTGTGGTCCGCATAAGGCAGATTTAGAGAGCATGATTCAAGATAAAGCACCTAGTGCAGCCGCAGTCCATTCTGTGCGGTCTGCACTAGGTAGATTTAGAGAGTTGACAAAACGAGTTTCAAGGTAGTACGGCCGCAGTCAATCTTGCACGGTCCACACTAAAGCCTCCGCGGTCGCATAACCATTTCATGCGGTTCGAGGAACAAAACTTCAGAGAGTTGAAAATGTCAAGGTTCAAAGCTATGCAGTCCGCGATCATGATTGTGCGGACCGCACTGTCTGCCTCCACGGTCGCGGTCCATTATGTGTGGTCTGTGGAGCCCAAATTACGATAGCCCAGATTTGAAGTCCAAGAGCCTTGTGCGGCCGCAGTCCATTTTGTACTACCCGCACTGACACCGTAGGTGTATTTTTGTCCAGTTTTTTAGCCTAGTATAAATAGAACATTTTACTATTTTTAGGTCAATAGTTATTTTGTTTTAGCTGCTACGCTCGTGAGAACACCATTTGTAGCCACTTTTGGCATCTTAGCTTGGAATTAACAATAGATTCTTTTATTTTAATTTAGTATTTAATTAATATGTCTTGTTCATCATCTATTTCTTCATTTTCTTCTTCAAGCATGAGTAGTTAAACCCATTAGCTAGGGTTGAGGCTTAACCCTAGTGTGGGTAATTGATAGGTGTTTCCATCTAGGGTTAGATTGACTATGGGTGTTTGCTTGCTTAGTGACTTCTTTCTTGATTTTCAAACTCATATCCGACTTGAACTTTCTGAGCTTCCACTTTATCGGCGAACATGTCGGATCTGTTGGTAGTTTGTGAGATACAATAGACGTACTCAGAATATTTATGTCATCATATGACCAGGAGAATAAGTCCTCATATTCCCTTAGAAACTCTGTGTATTACTTCTTTTCTAATAGCGATAATTGAATGCTGATTCGCATTTCCTTGATATTTTTTGCATCTTAATGTTCTTCAGGACAGAGTCCGGCAAGGTGATGCCCGAGATGTTACCATCGGGGATGATGGAGTGTTGAGGATGCTGGGCCGGATTTGTGTGTCCAATGTAGATGATCTTCGAGAGCTGATTCTAGCTGAGGCCCATAGCTCGCGGTATTCCATCCACCTGTGTGCTGCGAAGATGTATCAGGACTTGAGGCAGCACTACTAGTGGAGGCGGATGAAGAAGGATATAGTTGACTACGTGTCTAGATATCTCAACTGCCAGCAGGTGAAGTATGAGCACCAGCATCCGGGTGGTTTGCTACAACAGATTCAGATCCCAGAGTGAAAGTGGGAGCGTATCACCATGGACTTCGTACCTGGACTCCCATGGACCGTGAGCTTGCTTCGAGTGTGGCGATACACGTCACTTGGTTAGGGACTGCCCCAGACTTGGTAGGGGTGCATCTTCACAGACTGCTCAGCCACAGCGTGCTTCTCAAGGTTCTCAGGCTATGGTTCCAACTCCCACTGCTGCCCCATCTGCCAGGGGCAGAGGCCGGGGAGATAGAGGCCGCCCTCATTAGAGGGTCGGGCCAGATATTATTGCATTCCTGCTCGCACTGAGGCGGTAGCCTCCAATTCTGTCATCACAGGTATTATTCTGCTTTATCTCAGAGAGGCATCGGTTCTATTCGATCCCGGCTCCACTTATTCATATGTGTCCTCTTATTTTGCTTCATATTTGGGTGTGCGTCGAGATTCTTTGAGTGCCCCCATTTATGTTTCTACTCCTTTGGGATATTCTCTTGTTAAAATAATGAAAAAAAGAGAAAATTAAAACAAAAACAATTTGACTTCATAAACTACCTACCTTCGGGCCAAAATCAAGCCCAATCTCGCACTAAAACCGGACCAAAATGCCCAGCTCAATTGTATTACCCAGTCCGGTCCAGCAAATGACCAAAACGACGTCGTTTCTGTAGAACAAATCTGAGACGTCTAAGATCTTTTGATCGAATAGTCAGGAACTGATCTCCCCATGGTATAAATATGTCCTAACGCTACCCTACCCGCTTAGACCCCCTTATCCTCTCATGTCTCTCATCTCTCATCAGAGACTCGTAACGCCGCCTCCCTCCACCCTAGACCGCCGCCGGAAATCGCCTCACGGCGGCAGCTGGTCTCCAAACAACACCAAATTTACACCTCATGCTCCTCTCCTCCTCCCCTTTTCATATTCATGTCCAACTTCCCTCCAATATTACCCGAACTCCTCGAATGTCCAAAAACCTAAACGCCGTCTCCACTGCCCACGGCAGCGCCAACCCCAAACCTTACCGGATTAACATCAGGGCCCCTCCTCACTTCCCTCATTCCGAGTCCATCATCAGTAGCCTACAAATCATCCCAAATCTTCTCCAATTTCAAATCGAAGAAGCGGCAGAACCCTAGAATTCAAATTCCTTGATCTCTGCACATCCTTTTGAGGTTTCGCGTCGAAAGCCATTCTTGGTTCAAACCTAGGTGAGTTTCTCCTCTTTCCTTGTTATTTGAAATTCACTGATTTTCAAAGAAACGTATTCTGATTAATTCATGCTTTATTGGTATTATTTGTTTGGCAGTGATTATTGTTCTCAATTTTGCGTTATTTTGTTTTAGGGTTCTGTGTTGATTTGAATCCCATGGCTAGTAATTGCTTTCATTACAGCTTGACTGGTTTCGTTCATATTCTTAGATATAAGTAGCTTCATTTTGTTATTTATTTTTGTTCAGTGTAATTTCGTGTTTGAATTGCTGAACTTAGTTGGATTTAATTTTTATGTTCTGATTAGTCGGTATGAATGATTAGTTCAATTTTAGGATTTTTTAGATTTAGCTGAACCTTTAGTCCCTGTTGAGTACTTAACCATTGTTATTTGACCAGTGTAAGAGGGATGGGGTTAGTTTGACTAGGATTAGTAATTTCAGAATAAGGACAATGGCAATATACATTTTTCTAAATAAGAATCTTGCAATAACTGAATTAGAAATCCCTAGAAGCTTCTAGATGGGGATCAAAATGGAATTTTAGAAAGTTAGCAGTGTGACTTGAGCAACAAGTCAGCAAATAAGGGACTAATTCCGTAAAATTGAAAAAAAAAAAGTGGGACTTAAAGTTAAAAAAGAAATTTGAGGGCCGCCCTTAGTTTTTGCCTATAAAAGGTAGTGTTTACTGCCGTGCACACTATGTTTGGAAGATATGAAAAATTGAAATTCAAAAATTCTCTCAAATCCTAGAGAGGGAAAAATCTGAAAAAGTTCAAATCAAAAAGTACTGAAAAACTACTAAAAACTCCAAAAAATTATGTAGGAATAGATAGTTTAGATACAAATCATTAGATCCTAAACCCGAAATCCTGAAAATCAATGCAAAATACAGTGTAAAAGCTTTTCCAGTCTGTTTTGTTCAACTCTATTGGTTTTGCAAGCTGGTTCTCAAATCCAGTTGGTATATTTGATTGTTTGATGCTCTTTTGGAAGTCTATTGCATCCTATTCTCCTTCTTTGGATTTATCGTTGCTTTGTGAGCTGTGTTTCTGTTGATCTCGCTGCTGACCGTTGTTTACTGCTGCTGATTTCTTCTTCTTCTTGTTGTATTCTCACTTTTGGGTATTTCTCCTTCCTAAATGATATGAAACTGAGCCAAATGTATGATTCAATTGGAAAGAGAATTGAAGGGCAAGTTGTTCATATTTCCTGTTACATTACCTTAGTATTAGTGTAGTACACGTATATAGTCATTTGACTTTCATAATAACTATATTAATAGGACTGTACGGACTGTTTTCGGCTAACTAGTTTGAAATTGTTAAATTCACTAGCATGTTTGAACACAAGAAGGATCGTGTAATTGGACTGTTTTTTTATAAACATTTAGTACTTGAAACTGTGTTGTTTTAGCATATTTCAGTGGTTACGCTAATTTCCAATACATGGCGGGGTTTGAGGTTTAATGGCAGTTAAAATTCATGAATTAGTACTTTAATGCGAATGAGCAAACGTGTAGGAAATTTGAAGTTTTAAATTAGTATGTAGCATGATTGAATTAGGTGTTATGTTATTTAAATTTTACCGGAGTTTCTAAGTTTACTTATATTTTAAATTCAGCACTACAAGAATCTAAAGCGAAATCAATTTCAAATGTAAAGTCAGATTTTATAATTTGATGCAAATACGGAGTTAATTTACAAACTGATTGTCTCCTGCACACTGACTTCTTAAGTTGGACTGTTATAATTCCTGGAGTTCAAATATTGTTGTATGCCCAGATTTAACACGGTTCACCTGTTGTTGGGCCAGTCACAAGCCCAACATGCTAAGGGCCATGGTCAAAAGATAATGAGACCATGTATTTGGGCCTCTCAACGTCAGATACAGACCTGTGCCTAAATGTCTCTAGTTAGATCACATGAATAAGGCTGACACAACCCCTTTCCATGGGCGGGTCGCGATGCCCAATTTGTTGAAGACTATTCCTGGGCTGCTTCTAGTAATTTTCAGTTGGTAACACCAATTAATTAAGTTCTTAGAGATAACCCCAGTAGATAATAATAGTTTTCTCTTTCAGGATGGTCTTTAAAATAAACGAGGTGCGCCGCGCCAAACAAAATTCATAAATAGCATGGCCCTCTTAATTATTTTTCTATAAAAATATTTAGACCTCGGGGCGTACCATTTTGCAAATTTCATGGTTTCCCGCAAAGTTAATAATACGCTAGTTGCTTTAGGCCCGGCATTTAATAATATTACCTTATTAAACTCGGGTGCACATTTATGTCCCAAATTCAAATCCCAACGGCGTTAGAATATGTCAAAAACCATGGGTGCATTTATGTGACCTGGTTCGAGACGTGTTTTAATGACGTTGCAATTTTCTTTAAAAAATAATAATAAAAGCGGTTTAAAGTTAAAAAGCGCATAGGTTAAAAATGTTTTAAATTCAAATAAATAAGCCAAATATGATAGTTGAGCGACCGTGCTAGAACCGCGGAACCCGGGAATGCCTAACACCTTCTCTCGGGTTAACAAAATTCCTTACTCAGATTTCTGGTTCGCAGATTGTTAAACAGAGTCATTCTTTCCTCGATTCGGGATTCTAAACCGTTGACTTGGGACACCATAAATATCCCAAGTGGCAACTCTTAATCTTTTAAATAAATCCCATTTCGATTGTCCTTAAATTTGAAAAACTCCTTTACACCCTTTCGGGAGTAGGTAAAAAGGAGGTATGACAGCTGTGGCAACTCTGCTGGGGACACAAACCCAGAAAATCGGTTCAGGGTTTAAGAATTCGAGCTTAGAATAACTGTTATATCTGGCTTTATCTGATTTTCCTACATGTTTCATTCTAAATGTGCTAAATGCTTTACCGCCTTGATATTATCTGGAATGTATATAAACTGTGATGAAACCATTCTCTTCTCATCTCCGGGGATGTGCTTGCTGGTCAAGACTCCCTATTCTTTAGTGTCATACCTTGAAATATGAAAGCGGTCGGACAAGTTACTACGCCGGATGGCCTTTTGGTTCCCGGTACGTAGCCCCCTCCTCGACTCGAGTTATCCGCTCGGGTACATAGTCTAGAACATATACACAGGTTTTGAACCTAGAATAAATTGACTTCATGCCGGATCCCTAGTAGGAACGCTTATTTGCATCATGTGCATATGACTTAGGGGGCTCAACACAGGGGTTGGGTCCATTTAGGACAGGTAACCTAAAATGAAAAGACCATCCTGGTGCATCTTACGTGCTACGTGTACATTTATTTGTCTTGGACTCGGATGCTGATCGGCTTTTTGAATATTGGAAAAATTAAGAAAGAAAAAAAAAGAAATAGCAGCGTAGAGAGTTAATTACTATTTTAGAAAAATCAATGTCCAAATAGCACCGAAACTATGTCGAATTTTCGAAAGAAAAAAGAAAAGTGTTTTATTTTCAAAATAGTTTGTTTTATTTGCAAATGGAAATGAAAAACGAAAAGAGTTTTATTTTCAAAATAGTTTGTTTTATTTGCCACTGAAAAAAAATTAAGAAAAAACAAAGTCTTGTTTTCAGAAATAGTGTACTGGCCAACGGAAAAAGAGTCTTGTTTTCAAAAATAGTTTGCTTTATTTGGCCGAACTACGCCAGTTTGATTCTCACAGGGTGTGGGATACGTAGGCAACCCCCATCGTGTCCAACTTCCTTCTTTGCAAAAATAACCAAAAATAACAAAAGGTTTAGTTTTGTCGCAAATAAGACGGTGATGCCATTCTTACTTAAACAAGTCGAGTGTCCCCATAAAGGGCGCCGGAAGGCTGTTTTTGCAAGAACATCCACCTCGGGTCATTTTCCACGGTTAGCAGGCACAACCTTAAAATCTTCTTTACGAAGTGCTAAAAGATCGTATCTGCAAAACCGGTTGTTTGTTTTAAATTAGAAATTTGAAAAAACTAGTGTCATTTTTTCCCTTTTAGGTCAAAATAAGTGATTAAATCACCTTAAAAATGTGTAGGACGGGCACGATTCAAAATGAACCATTCTCAATCCTGAATGAAATCCCTTTGGAGTTGCGTCTGTGGTCTAACGATTTAGGTGTAGAAGGGCAAGATGAAGTCAAAAAATATTTGAAAGGGATTACCAGTTTGTTGGAGATGTGCCTCGGGGAGACATCATAAGAGCATTGGTCATATGTTGGGACCCGGCACACAACATGTTCCATTTTTCAGACTTTGAACTCACCCCGACCTTAGAAGAAATAGCCTGATACATCGAAAGTGCTGAGGTTCCTTTAAGACACAAGTACTTGGTTGCCCCGAGAACCGTAGCTGTGCACAGATTCTTAGACTCACTAAAGATAAGTAGGATGGTCCACAACACTGATTTGGCAAATGGCTTTTGTACTCCGCGCTTCATATACCACAAATATGGCCACATAGGAGGGTTCAACAACCCGTAAAGCAAAATATGTAGGAAAAAATCGGCAAAAATGGGAGGAACATAGACGTTTTGCTTTTATGGTGACCTTTTTGGGGCTTTTGGTATTCCCGAGGAAAGATGGAAATATTGACATAAAGATAGCCGGGGTCGTCAACACTTTACTCACACAAGCCAAAAGCACTTTTGCGCCCATGATATTAGCTGAAATCTTCCGCGCTCTTACAGCCTACAAAGCCGTAGGAGACTTCTTTGAGGGGTGCAATCTATTGTTGCAAATGTGGATGACCGAACACCTGTGCCATCGTCCTCAGTTTCTGAGTTATAAGTCTACAGAGAAAACCTGTATAGAGGAGTTTTATGTGAGGATTAACGGGATCGGCCTGCCTGATGGAGTCACAGGTTGGAAATCATACTTTCGATCCCTCACTGCCAGTCAAATAGAGTGGACGTTTGGATAGTTACCTGTCGATGAAATCATATATATGCCAGCAGCGGGGCCGCACTTCCTCTTGATGGGTCTTAAGAGAATTTAGCCTTATGCTTCATATCGGGTTTTAAGGCAACTCGGGAGATGCCAAGTAGTGCCAAAAGACGACGATCTTAGTGTCTAAGTGGTTGAGATTTGTCCGGATGGCCAGTTTCCTGAAGCATGGCTCTGTCAGATCCAGAGCGAATGTCAATACTTGGGAGCGAACACCTGTGTAAGGGATCGATCTAAAGGAGAAGTTTCATCGGGGTATCATGCTTGGTATAGAAGGGAAGTTGCATTTGGGTGCCAGCCAAAAGACCTCACCTCCAGGATTTTGCCGAATCATCACAAGAACAGTGGGCTTGGTTAGCTAAAGAAAATGAATAAAGGTCCAACATAGGAGAATTGGAAAGGCAAGTCCGAGACCTTCAGTTCGAAAACAGTGTGTGAGCAGCAGCCGATGAGGGTAAGAAGAACAAATTGGCCAAAGAGAATGAAGCCTTACGAGTACAAATTCAAAAGATGAAGATAGCGGCCGAAAATCTCGTTAGGAGTGCCAAGGATGCAAAACTTATAGATAATCTAAGGCAAAAAGGGAATGACTATAGTTTTTACCTCAACAAAGAAGAAAGGGAATTAGCTAGTGTTCGAAAACAATTAGCTAAAAACGCGGAAGAACGGGCTTGCCTGGTTAAGAACTTGAAAGAAGAATACGATAATAAGGTCACATGATTAAAGAAAATAGTCATCGCCACAGAGAGCAAAATGATCAAATAGGCGAGAGAATTCAAGATTGAAAGAGAGCACTGCTACACGGCTTTGGCATAATTAGAAATGGACTTGCAACGACTCCGGGAACAAAACAAGGTAGCCGAGCAGACTTTGGAGGCCAGGGCCCAACAGATAGGGCGGTTTCTTCAAGAAAAAAGGTAGGATCAGAGAGAGAATCCTAACCATTGCTCACTACATTACTAGTAAATGCCAAGTGTGAAAGAACATGACTCGCACCACCTTTTTTGCAGCAGTGATGATATTTGTTAAACAGATAATGAGTGACTTGGACAGTCTTCAATGGGATCTTGCATATAGGCCCACGGCGAGACCAAACGATGTCCCACGGGCACCAGGAGCTTTAATGTATTCATGATTGTCATTTGAGTCTGTATTTCCTTTTCTACTAGAGTCTGTCAGTTGTTTGAGTCTGCACTTTCTTTTCGCTAAGAGTTTGTTAATGGATTGAGTCTGTATTTTCTTTTGAAATAGAATAGTTGATGGTGGAGTCTGTAGTTCTTATTTACCGATGCAACCTTTCAACCTTCCAAAAGCCTAGAGAAGTACCCATTTCCCTTCTTATTCTTCAGCTCTTCTTACAAATTCATCTACCATGGCTAAGATAAACCTCTCATATTCCACTGCCACAAGATGAAGCAAACGATTTCAGAAAACCCACAACCCTGAAGAAACCGTAGACTTATAGTCTGTTAGTTGTGTTAATTTGTCAGTTTTAAATCCTTGTAATTGAAGTATTTGCTATCAATGAAATTGAAAATCCCAAAACATTTTTCTTCTATTTTACATTTATTGCCACGACCTACGTTTGGTCTGATTCATGCGGGGTCATGATACGTAGGAAATCTCTATAGGATTCGACCGTAACTAAATGAAAAGAAAAAAAAAGAGGAAAAAACAAGAAAGAGAATGAAAAGAAAGAGGTGAAAAACAAAAGAGAGAAAAAGAAAAAAAAAGGGAATAAGAAACCAAACGAAAGAAACAATGGCAAGACAGGAAGGAATAAGGGAATAAGAACAAAGAGGAAACAAAGGCAAGAGTGAAAAAAGGGAGAGAAAGAAGGAAAAGAAAAAGAAAAAGAAAAAGAAGTTTCAATCGGGAATAAGGAAAGCCGGGATGATGCAAGCAGTCGAGCAAATGCATAATAGAAATGGTTAACTGCTTAAGGTGCATTCATTCCCCAAACGTGCGATTATCAAATCTGTTAAAGACCTACCCACTAACCAAGTTATTGTTGATGTATTAAGTCCAAGCAGGTGGTTAGTTGATTGTCATTCTGGCAACACATTCCTACAACACCCAGTCAAAAGACAAACTGAACAAGACAGGCCAGGAATCAGATACCAGTATTGTGGACCCATCAAAAGAAGTGGAGGTGGTAGATGCTAATGCAATAAAAGAGGAGATGCGTAAGTTTAAGCAATAAATGGCCGAAATGTATCAAGCCTGGGCTAAGAGGCAGCCGGCGCCAGTTTATCCCACCTTTGGCTCTGTCTCAGGAGCCTCCCACTGTGAATTCATCTCCAGCCTTCCCTTTCTACCAACGGATCTATGGCACCACCTCCTACCCTCCCCAAGCTCCACCACCCAAACAAGACCCTCCTCCACCGATCACCCCTGTCTTTGTGGCGCCTCCACCTGCCACACTGAAAAGATCTTCTTGTAAGACATTGTTTCAGGCTCACGACAGCCAGTACTATCCTCCTGAGCCTACCTTTAAAGTTCCTGAGCCATATTCCTACACCCCTCACTTTGAGCTCCCGGTGGAAACTAAAAAGCAACTTAAGAGTATGGAGCAGGAAGAGATGTTTCAAAAAGTAAAAAGCCTAGAGCAATCCTTCAGGAACATGCAAGGATTCGTTGTCCAAGTCAGTGTGGCCTATAAGGATTTGTGTTTGTTCCCAGATGTTCAGTTACTAGCAGGGTTCAAAATTCCTGAGTTTGATCTATATGACGGGCATGGTGACCGGTAGCCCACCTGAGAGGATTTTGCAGCAAAATGAGAGGGGCGGGTGGAAAAGACGAGTTACTGATGGTGTAATTTAGCCAGAGTCTGAGTGGGTATGCTTTAGAGTGGTATACACGATAGGACTACGATAGGTGGTATACCTGAGATGACTCATCACAGGCGTTCGCCTGCCATTTTTAGTAAAATCTAGAAATTGTTCCAGATCGCTTGTCACTAATAAAACTCGAGAAGAAGCCGAGGGAGAGCTTTAGGGAATATGGGTTCCGCGGTAAGGAGCAGGCCGCGAGGGTCGACCCTTCAATGAAAGAAAGCGAGATGGTTGATTACTTCTTGCAGTCTTTGGAGCAGACTTACTTTGGTCATTTGGTGACGAAAATTGGCAAATCTTTTAATGCTGTTGTAAAGATGGGAGGCATGGTCGAGAAAGGGCTTAAATCCAATAAAATTATGAGCTATTCAGCGATCAATAAAATTATGACAATTCATTCGGCCGTGTATTGGGCCAACATGATATCACTGGCAGAAAGGAGCAGGCTATTTATTATCTCAGCAAGAAATTCACATCTTATGAGGTTAAGTATATTCATCTTGACGTGTTGTGCTCAAACTTGGGTGGCACATAAGCTGAAATATTATTTGTCATCCGATACTACTTACCTCATATCCCGCTTGGACCCATTGAAATATATTTTTTAGAAGCCTACAGAATTTAATGAAATATATTCTACAGAGAGGCTTGCAAAATGGCAGATCTTGCTTACAGAATTTAACACTGTATGTGTAACCTGGACTGCAATGAAAGCACAGGCCTTGTCGAATCATTTGGCCGAGAATCCAGTTGATGTGGATTATTAACCTCTAAAGACTTATTTCCCTGATGAAGAGGTGATTCACATTGATGAGTTTGAACAAGTTGAGAAGTCGGGATGGAAACTTTTCTTTGATGGAGCTACAAACATGAAGGGCGTGGGGATAGGAGCGGTACTTATTTTTGAAACTGGGAAGCACTACCGTGTTTCGGCTCAACTTCATTTCTATTGTACTAACAACATGGCAGAATATGAGGTATGTATCTTGGGTATGAGTTTAGCTGTAGATATGGGTGTCCAGGAAGTCTTGGTCACGGGTGACTCGGATCTACTGGTACATAAAATTCAAGGAAAATGGGAAACACGGGATTTAAAGCTTATACTGTACCGGCAATGTTTGCATGATCTTTGTAAACGATTTCAGTCAATAGAATTCAGGAACATTCCAAGGATTCATAATGAGGTTCCCGATGCGTTGGCTACTTTGGCGTCAATGTTGCATCATCCGGATAAGGCTTATGTGGACCCTCTGCATATTTAGGTCCACGATCAGCATGCTTACTGTAATTTGGTGGAAGAGGAACTTGACGGCGAGCCATGGTTTCATGACATGAAGGAATATTTCAGGATGGGGGTGTATCCGGTACATGCCACAGGTGATCAGAAAAGAATAATTCGATGGTTGGCAAGCGGGTTTTTCTTTAGTGGAGGAGTGTTGTACAAAAGAACTCCAAATCTCGGGATGTTAAGATGCATTGATGCAAGGCAGGCCACAGCTATCATAACCGAGGTACATTCCAGAGTTTGTGGACCACATATGAGTGGGTACGTTCTGGCAAAGAAGATTCTCCGAGCAGGTTATTACTGGCTTACTATAGCACGAGATTGCATCAGTTTTGTACGCAAATGTCATCAGTGCTAACTGCGTGGAGATTAGATTCATTCTCCGCCATTAGAATTACACACGATGTCTGTACCGTGGCCTTTTGTTGCATAGGGCATGGATGTCATTGGTCTAATTGAGCTAGCATTGTCAAATAGGCACATGTTCATTTTGGTGGCAATAGATTATTTTACCAAGTTGGTAGAGGCTAAAACGTTCAAATTTGTAACCAAGAAAACGGTAGTGGATTTTGTGCATTCAAACATTATCTGTCGGTTTGGGATACCAAAGGTGATTATTACAGACAATGGAGCTGATCTCAATAGTCATTTGATGAAAGATACATGTGAGCAGTTCAAAATTACCCATCGCAATTCAACCCCGTATCACCCTAAGGCAAATGGAGCAGTTGAGGCGGACAACAAGAATATAAAGAAGATACTTCGAAAAATGGTAGAAGGTTCTAAACAGTGGCATGAAAAGCTACCTTTTGATTATTGGGGTACCGTACCACTGTTCGAACTTCAGTAGGGGCGACTCGTTATTTGTTGGTGTATGGCACCGAAGTAGTGATACCCACAGAAGTGGACATCCTGTCCCTTCGAATTAGCGCAGAGGCTGAGATCGATGATGATAAATGGGTGAAAACCCGTCTGGAACAGTTGGGTTTGATCGATGAGAAAAGACTGGCATCAGTGTGTCACGGCCAAGTGTACCAACAAAGAATGGCATGAGCATACAACAAGAAAGTGTGTCCGAGGAAGTTTGAAGTGGGACAGTAAGTGCTGAGACGTATCTTGCCTCATTAGGCTGAAGCAAAAGGAAAGTTCGCCACAAACTAGTAGGGGCCCTTTGTTGTGACCAGAGTGTTGTCTAATGGTGCGTTATATTTGACAGATGTGGAAGGAAAATGTGTAGAAATGGCTATCAATTCCGATGCATCAATAGATACTATGTATGATTTATTTATTTGATTTTACTTGTTTGTATTTGGCATATTTTGAAGATTGAAATGATGAAGGCATTTTGTTCTGCTATCTAAACACTTTATCCCTTGTCATCCCTTTTGAGCCTTATTTATTTTCTTTCATACCCCTCTTTCGGAATTAACGGCACAATTCAAAAACGCAAGTGCAGAGGATAAGTAAGTGAAAAAAAGGGAAGGAAGGAAAAGAAAAATGAAAAGGAAGAAAAAGAAAGGAAAAGAAAAGAAAAGAAAAGAAAAATAGAAAAACAGAAAAGAAAGAGAAGAGAAAGAGAAATCACAACAAAATAGTAATTCCTATTTCCACGAACCATATTTGACTTGATTCCGAAAGCATACTTAGGCAGCCTCTCTCTGAGGTTCAGTCTCATCAAAATAAAAATCCAAGAGTGCCCTAAGCAAGAAACTATGGTAGAAGTTGTGGTTGTTGTGAGAGATCTGATTCCGAATGTTGTAATTTTAACCCATTTTGAATTGTTTTTAAGCCTTTTATACCCTTATTTTCTAGCCCATCAAAAAGCCCACGTTACGGTCCAAAGAAAGACCTTCCGATCAGTCTTCAAGAAATGCCAAGTCAAGCAGGTAAAGGTAATTCATGATATGGGCGACATTCTGGTTTAAGCAGGAAAGATAAAAAATGAGAGAGTCTTATTGGTGAAAACCTTCACAGGCACCATTAAGCGATGGAAGTTGAGGGAAATTAAAATGAGATAGTCTTATTGGTGAAAACCCTCACGAGCACCTCGAGGCTAAATTGACTTAATAAGTGAACAAATGAGAGAGATCTGTTAGTGGAAAACTGTTTCGAGGCATCGCATGATGAACAAGGTCAGGGTTTGGGTAAAGTAATCAAGTTATTGAAATTCGAGGTATGGCAGTTGGAAGTTGATTGGTTGGGAGATTGGGCCGATTAGTCCAAAATGCTTGTCATGATCATTGGTGCCAGCTGTTCCGATCTGATAAGTTTCTTTTCCTTCTCTTTTTAGCAGTCATCCGATTGTGGATTCTTCGTATACTTAACTCGTAAAATCATTGCATTTCATTTTCTTGTGGGGTTTATTTGTCTAAATATGTTTCAATGTTAGGTTTTTTCAAAGAAAGTGAAAAGGGATTTCAAAGCTCACTACCAACTTCAAAAATTACAAAGTACAGCGTGGTCAGAACATACTAAAGGCAGCATGAGGTAAGGTGTAATATGGGAATTACCGGAAGTTTCATCGGTGGAATGATTGGATAATGTCGTGGGAAATGAAAAGGTTCATATAAAGGGGTCAGAAGTATGAAACAACAGCATGGGTATAGAACGCTTGGGTTGTCAAAAGGCATGGGTTGGAAAGTCAGTCAGAACGTCAAGCGGTTCAGGGCTAGTTCGGGGAAGCCGGTCAAAATAAACAATGTAGTGGAAGGATTTTCATCAAGAATGCCATCAACTATCTATCATTTTAAACTGACAAATTTTCTTTGATTGAAACAGGGGCAGAAAAACTCGGTTGTTTCGGAGAAACTCTCCATAAGGGAAAAACAAGCATTAATCGGCTTCCAAACTGGGGCACAAAATTTTCTTTTTTTTGTCTATTTTTGTTGAAGTCAGAAGCCCGCCTGGAGAACAGAGGCATACATTTCAATTCTCAGCAGTCAGGAGCCCGCCTGGAGAATAGAGGTGTTGCAACTCAAGTCTTAGTTTTCAAATTCTTATTAATGTCCGATAATATGTGCCCAACTATCAAACTGGGGCAGAAAGTTTTCCTTGTTTTTGTCTGTTTTGTTGAAGTCAGGAGCCCGTTTGGAGAACAGAGGCATATATTTTCATATTTTGAAGTCGGGAGCCCGCTCGTATAACAGATGCATATATTTTCAAGTTTGGAAGTAGGGAGCCCGCCCGTATAACAGAGGCATATATTTTCAAAGTGTTGAAGTCAGGAGCTCGCCCGTATAACAGAGGCATATATTTTCATTGCCCTATTTGAATTACTCCGAGAAATTCAAACAAAATGATTTCTTTCATTATTTGCAATTTTGTGGATGTTTGTGACATTTTATGTTAATTGTTTGCATTTTGTTTGTGCATTTTAATTAATGAAAAATACAAAAAATACATGGCATTTGAATTTAGGGTTTAATTTTACATTTTAGGATTAACTAATAATTAAGTTATTTGAAAAAAAAATACCAAAATTTGTCTTTTGCATTTCTACTTTTAATTTGTCTTAGTTTTCTTCTAAATTCGGAATTAGTTAATTTGGAAATTAAGTGGTATAATTTTAGAGCCAGTTTGGGCTTCATTTTTAATTTTGCATTTGACAAAAATTAGAAAAATCATAAAATAAAGAAAAAAAAGAATAGAAAATCAAAAAAAAGCAATTTGCCTTCATAAACTACCCAGTTTTGGGCCAAAATCAAGCCCAATCTCGCACTTAAACCGGACCAAAATGCCCAACCCATTTGTATTACCCAGTCCGGTCCAGTAAATGACCAAAACGACATCGTTTCTGTAGAACAAATCTGAGCCGTGTAGGTTCTTTTGATCGAACGGTCAGGAACTGATCTCCCCATGGTATAAATATGTCCTAACGCTACACTACCCCCTCAGGCCCCCCTTACCCTCTCATCTCTCCCATCTCTCATCAGAGACTCGTAACGCCGCCTCCCTCCGCCCTAGACCGCCACCAGAAATCGCCTCACGGCGGCGACCAGTCACCAAATAACCCCAAATTTACACCTTATGCTCCTCTCTTCCTCCCCTGTTCATATTAATGTCCAGTTTCCCTTAAAATTTTCCCGAACTCCTCGAATGTCCAAAACCCTAAACGCCGTCTCCACCGCCCATGGCTGTGCACCCCTAAACCTTTCCAGATTAACATCAGGGCCCCTCCTCACTTCCCTTATTCGGAGTCCATCATCAGTTGCCTTCAAATCGTCCCAAATCTTTTCCAATTTAAAATCGAAGAAGCAGTAAAACCCTAGAATTCAAATTCCGTGATCTCTGCACATCCTTTTGAGGTTTCGAGTCGAAATCAATTCTTGGTTCAAACCTAGGTGAGTTTCTCCTCTTTATTTGTTATTTGAAATTCACTGATTTTTAAAGAAACGTCTTCTGATTAATTCATGCTTCATTGGTATTATTTGTTTGGCAGTAGTTATTGTTCTCAATTTTGCGTTATTTTTTTTTAGGGTTCTGTGTTGATTTGAATCCCATGGCTGGTAATTGCTCTCATTACTGCTTGACTAGTTTCGTTCATATTCTTAGATATAAGTGGCTTCATTTTGTTATTTGATTTTTGTTCATTGTAATTTTGTGTTTGAATTGCTGAACTTAGTTGGATTTAATTTCCATGTTCTGATTAGTCGGTATGAATGATTAGTTCAATTTTAGGATTTGTTTAGATTTAGTTGAACCTTTAGTCCATGTTGAGTACTTAACCATAGTTATTTGACCAAGGTAAGAGGGATCGGTTATTTTGACTAGGATTAGTAATTTAAGAATAAGGACAAGGGCAATATACGTTTTTCTAAATAGGAATCTTGCAATAACTGAATTAGAAATCCCTAGATGCTTCTAGATGGGGATCAAAATTGAATTTCAGAAAGTTAGTAGTGTGACTTGAGCAACAAGTCAGCAAATAAGGGACTAATTAAGTAAAATTAAAAAAATAAAAGAGGGACTTACAGGTAAAATAGAAATCTGAGGGCTGCCCTTAGTTTTTGCCTATAAAAGGAAGTCTTTACTGCCTTGCACACTAATTTTGGAAGATCTGAAAAATTGAAATTCAAAAATTCTCTCAAATCCTAGAGAGGGAAAATCTGAAAAAGTTCAAATCAAAAACTACTGAAAAACTCCAAAAAATTCCGTAGGAATAGATAGTTTAGACACAAATTATTAGATCCTAAACCCAAAATCCTCAAAATCAATACAAAATACAGTGTAAAAGCTTCTCTAGTCTATTTTGTTCAACTCTATTGGTTTTTCAAGCTGATTTTTAAATCCAGCTGGTATATTTGATTATTTGAAGCCCTTTTGGAAGTCAATTGCATCATATTCTCCTTCCTTGGATTTCTGGTTGTTTTGTGAGCCGTATTGTTGTTGATCTCACTGCTGACCATTGTCTACTGCTGCTGATTTCTTCTTCTTGTTGTTGTATTCTAACTTCCAGGTATTTCTCCTTCCCAAATGATATGAAACTAAATCAAATGTATGATTCAATTGGAAAGAGAATAGAAGTGCAAGTTGTTCCTATTTCCTATTACTTTACCTTAGTATTAGTGTAGTACACGTTTATAGTCATTTGACTTTCATAAAAACTGTATTAATGGGACTGTATGGACTTTTTTCAGCTAACTAATTTGAAATTGTTATATTAACTAGCATGTTTGAACACCGGAAGGATCCTGTAATTAGACTGTTTGTTTATAAACATTTAGAACTTGAACCTGTATTTTTTTTAGCAGAATTCAGTGGTTACATTAATTTCCAATCCATGGTGGGGTTTGAGGTTTCATGGTAGTTAAAATTCATGAATCAGTACTTTAATGCGAATGAGCAAACGTGTATGGAATTTGAAGTTTTAAATTAGTATGCAACATGATTGAATTAGGTGTTATGTTATTTAAATTTTACCGGAGTTGCTAAGTTTACTTATGTTTTAAATTTAGCACTGCAAGAATCTAAAGTGAAATCAATTTCGAATGCAAAGTCAGATTTTATAATTTGATGCAACTATAGAGTTAATTTACAAATCGATTGTCTCCTGCACACTGACTTCTTAAGTTGGACTGTTATAATTCCTGGTGTTCAAATATTGTTGTACGCCAGATTTAACATGGTTCACGTGCTGTTGGGCAAGTCACAAGCCCAAAACGCTGAGGGCCATGGTGAAAAAAAAATGAGACTATATATTTGGGCCTCTCAACGTCAGTTACAGGCCTTTTCCTAAATGTCTCTAGTTAGCTCACTCGAATAAGGGTGACACAACCCCTTTCCATGGACTGATTTCGAAGCTTAATTTGTTGAAGACTATTCCTGGGCTGCTTTTACTAATTTTCAGTTAGTAACACCAATTAATTAAGTTCGTAGACATAATCCCAGTAGATAATAATAGTTTTCTCTTTCAAGATGGTCTTTAAAATAAACGAGATGCGCCGCGCCAAACAAAATTATTAAATAGCGTGGCCCTCTTAATTGTTTTTCTATAAAAATATTTAGACCTCGGGACGTGCCATTTAGCGAATTTTATGGTTTTCCGCAAAGTTAATAATACGCTAGTTGCTTTAAGCCCGCCATTTAATAATATTACTTTCTTAAACTCGGGTGCACATTTATGTGACCCAAATTCAAATCTCAACGTCGTTAGAATATGTCAAAAATCATGGGTGCATTTATGTGACATGGTTCGAAACATGTTTTAACGACGTTGCAATTATCTTTAAAAAATAATAATAAAAGCGGTTTAAAGTTAAAAAGCGCATAGGTTAAAACATATTTTAAAATCGAATACATAAGACAAATATGACAGTTGAGCGACCGTGCTAGAACCATGGAACCCGGGAATGCC
Source organism: Nicotiana glauca (assembly GCA_026770625.1). NCBI lineage: Eukaryota > Viridiplantae > Streptophyta > Magnoliopsida > Solanales > Solanaceae > Nicotiana > Nicotiana glauca. Next base: position 87,374 of record MU757342.1, on the reverse strand, counting down.
TAACACCTTCTCCCGGGTTAACAGAATTCCTTACTCAAATTTCTTGTTCGCGGACTGTTAAACAGGGTCATTCTTTCCTCGATTCGTAATTCTAAATCGGTGACTTGGGACACCATAAATCTCCCAAGCGGCGACTATGAATATTTTAAATAAATCGCATTTCGGTTGTCCTTAAATTGGAAAAACTCCTTTACACCCTTTCAGGGGTAGGTAAAAAGGAGGTGTGATAGGTGGTCGGTGAGGCATTTGATACCGGAGAGGATCTTTATTAGCAAAGGCTTGCTACCCCACAAACCTGATGTGCTGAGACAATTTAGAACTAGACCGGGCTGGGAGATATTTTTGGAGAAGTGTATTGATGCAAATGAACATATGGTTAGGGAATTCTATTGTAATGTGGCCCACATCATCAAGGGTTCCAAAGTGACCAAGGTTCGAAACAAAAAGGTGTTGTTGGATGGGCAGTGTCTGAATGACTATTTGGGATTTAATGAAGAGGATGAGACCATATATTTTGCGAAGTTGGAGATGGGTGAGGGGTTCCGTCAATGGTTAGCCCAGTACTTGGGTACCATTCCTAAGTAGTTGACTGTGTGGGTAGAAATACTTAGGGGGACTCTGAACTTTGAAGCTTAAGGTTAGGAGATCTTCATTTGTAGCAGGTTGGACCCTACCACTCATGACCAGACTCTTCCTATCCATCGAGCTATCTTGGTTGCATCGATCATGGCGGGATACCCCATCAATGTGTGGAATATAATGTCCCGCATCATCTCTTTTGTAGGTGCGGAAGCTAACCGGAACTACCCTTTCCCCAACACCCTGTCAATGTATTTTCGGGACTTAGAGGTGGAAAAGAAGCCGTATGATGTCAAGGCCAAGCATGTTGCTCCATTTTCATGGTGTAGTTTAAGGGGGCCAGACAACCCTAAGGACAAGAATTACAAGCCCTTTGCTTCTACTCCAACTGGCCAGTCTGACGGGCCAGTTGTGGTAGAGGCCTCCGCTAAGCCTGCCTCCACGGTTGCTGCCATGCCTCCCAGACTTTCCACTTCTGCTGATGTGCCTCCAAGTCCTTCTACTTCAGCTGGCCTGGATATTTCGTCTTCCCGGGCCCATCCTATCACAGCCCACCTACTGACCCAGACACTTCAGAGCCTGAACAACTGGATGTATACTGCTTCATCCAAGTTGTCTACCTTGACTTCTACTATTGAAGCTCAGTCGGCACCACATCCAGCAAAGGTCCCTCAGTCCATTGAGGAGGCTTTGAAGAAGATTCTAGAAAACTAGAAAAAGATCCTCAATACTCAGACTGCCTTGGTTAAACTAGTGGATTCACATGGCAAGGCTCTAAAGGAGCTTGACAAGAAGCACAAGAAGCTTCGCGAGACACCGGCCTCTAGGGAGTCCGTGAAGGAATTGAGGGCAGATGTGGATAGATTGAAGGCAGACCAACGGCCTTTACACTTATTATTTGAGGACCCAGCTCCAACAGTAGTTCCAGTAGTAGCCCAGATACAAAGCTGGTACCGAGGCCTCCAAGGAAGATCCTTAGTTCAAATGATGCTATCATCCAGTTAGTAGACCCACCAGAGGCTTCCTCTAGTCAGCCACAGGATGTTCCTGAGTCACAGCCTGTCCAGGTCCAGGCCCTAGTCCCAGCAGCTGAGCAGTAGGATACCGGGAACCAGTTTAAGGTTCCCGCACATACAGAGGACCCGTGGACCACTGATGATCCTATGCAGACGGACACGGCGTAGGGAGTCTTCATATCCTTTCCCTATACTTTTTGGTGCTTATTTTGCTTTAGGTCTCATTGGGGACAACGCCAACTTTTATTTGAGGAGGCGTGCCCTACTTTTTAATCCATGGATGACTATATATATGTACTTATGTAGTTTATGCTTTCTTTAGTTTTCATTTGGTCTGTATATAATCTTGCATTTGGTTACTTTTATCACACTTTTTATCTATCATTTGGTATGTATATAAATTTACATTATTGTATATATTCATCCCCTGTTGTATATTCATTCCCCTATTTTACATATTCATTCTATTTTCTATTTTCGCAAAAAAGTTTCATTTTTAGCTTCTTATATAGGTTTGTAGCCTTTTGTTTTATTTTTGGATGTCTCAATAAGCCTTTGATTTTCTTAATGCTACGGTTCTTTCCAAAGGTGGAGTATTGTGTGAACTGGGTGGCTCTTCCCAATGATAGATGGCGTGACAACTTTCTTAAGGATTTGAGTCCAATTTTGGTTTTTTTGTCATTTTCGGTAGTTTATAAGTAAGGGTACCTCAAGCAAAGCATCACTTGGGCCTAGCACATTTTCCTTTGATCCCATGGTCAAAGACAAAATGTTGTGTTTAGAATGGTGAAAGTTGTTGCCTTGAGACTCTTGCATAGGCCTATAATCATCAAGTGGGTTTTCGAGACCGTTTTGGGGTCAAATCGTATCTAAGGTCGTTGTGGGCTCCCCGACTCTATGTCTTTAGCAATCCTTTAGCTTGTGTGGTGAGAAATCGAATTGTGAGTCCAAATCTCGAGCCATTGGGTTAGAACTTGCCCTGAATGTTTGTTGAGGCAAAATCTTAAGTGAAATTTGACTTGAGAAGTGATTATAGGCTCTCCTTAATCCAAATGACAGTTTGAACAATTACATATCCTACCAATAATATGATCCCTAGTTAACACTTTTGATCCTTAGACCTTCTTCTTTCAAGAACCATGTTACAAGCCTATACCCCTTCTAAAATATACCCTCTCTTGGCACCCTGTTCTTTCCTTGAGCACGTGGAAAAAGTATAAGTTTAGGGGGAGAGATGAGGATGACAACAAAGTGTCAAAAGGCACAAAAGTGAAGAAAAGGAAAGGCAATGAAAAAGAAAGAAAAGCAAAGAATGCTCAATGTGAAAAAAGAATAAAAAGGGATTCAAGAAAAGAAAAAGAAAGAAAGGTGTGGAAAGTTGAAAAAGGAGGAACGATTTGAAGTGCATAAGAAAGAGTGACAATGTGTCTCTCTAACCCCTTAGAAAGAAGTGAAATGACTCAAGAGTCAAGTGAATTGTGCCAAATGAATCAAAATAAGTGCTTAAGGGAAGATAGAACCCACTTAGAACAAAGCATTTCCTACCCAAACCTGAAAGCCTTTACAATGACTCCACAAAAGCCCTATATTACCTTAAGTTGAATGAAGCTTACATTAGTGTATACTTATATAAGGGGCAATCATATGGTATCTAGAGCCAGACTTGTGACCTTTTCTTGAGTGTGATGATTTAATTCCCTTTAACCTCAATTTGTGTGTCAATACTCTAAAAAGGTGAGGTTTGACTAGGGAGAGTTGAGGATGCGTGAGTTTGGGTTCCACAATGACCAAAGTAACTAAGAGAGTTCTTTGATGTAATGAGTCAACTCTTGATGCTCTTGTGTCACACTTGTCCATGGTTTTTCAAAGGTTAAAAGTTGTTAATAATTCATTCGTATTGAGGGCAATTGTTATTCCCAATTGATGCTTGTTGAGGATACTTTAGGATAGCTGAAAATTCTTGGATTCTCCCTTAAGGGGTGGGTCTTATTTTGTTTGTTTGAGGACAAGCAGAAGCTTATGTTTGGGGGAGTGGATAACTAGGGATTTTGCCATGTTTTATGCCCCTTCTTGCTTACGCTTTGATTATAAATTGTTACAAATAGTTCCAAAAGGCTCATAAGCTGTGCTTGATTGCAGATTTGATCGACAAAGTGATGAAATGTCAAAAATTGGCGCAAAAGGAATGAAATCTTCACAAGTACCAAAGACAAGGCAAACTCAGGACATACAGGCCTAGTGCGGCCGCACTATATTTTGTGCAGTCCGCACTAGCGAGATTATTAGAGCATGATTCAAGACAAAACACCTAGTGTAGCTGCAATCCATTCTGTGCGGTCCATGCTAGGTAGATTCAGAGAGTTGGAAAAATGATCTTCAAGGCAGTGCGACCGCAGTCAATCTTGCGCGGTCCGCACTAAAGCCTCCGCGGCTGCACAACCATTTCATGCAGTAAGCGAAATAAAACTTCAGAGAGTTAAAAATGCCAAGGTTCAAAGTTATGTGGTTTGCGGTCATGAATATGCAGAGCCGCATTGTCTTCCTCCGCGACCGTGGTCCATTATGTGCGATGCGCGGAGCCCAAGTTCAGAGAGCCCAGATTTGAAGTACAAGTGCCTAGTGCGGCTGCAGTCCATTTTGTGCGTCCTGCACTGACACTGCAGGAGTATTTTTGTCCAATTTTTCTATCCTATTATAAATAGATTATTTTACCATTTTTATGTCATCAGTTATTTTGTTTCAGCTGCTACGCTCGTGAGAACACCATTTGTAGCCATTTTTTGGCATCTTAGCTTGGAATTAACGATAGATTCCTGTACTTTAATTTAGTATTTAATTAATATGTCTTGTTCTTCATCTATTTCATTATTTTCTTGTTCAAGAATGAGTAGCTAAACCCATTAGCTAGGGTTGTGGCTCAACCCTAGTGCGGGTAATTAATGGGTGTTGCCATCTAGGGTTAGATTGACTATAGGTGTTTGCTATTTGGTTTAATTTTATGTTTTAATCAATGAATTGGTGGCTGCAAATATTGATTTGTGCTTTGTGGATTTGATTCTTCTTGAGAAAGAGAGTCTAAGTCTCCAAAATTGACACAACAAGGAATTGGGATGGACTTATGAGAAATGATAGTCCCAATTAACGGGTTAAACCTCGAGAGAGTAATCACCCTGCTTGAACCCTAGTTTCTTGATCTAATTTGCCTACCCATTTGGTAGAGAGAGAGTCAATTGGGCAAAATCACTCTCTCTACCGAGAGGTGTGAGAGTGGGTAAAATTGTACAACAGTTATAGCACAAGCCCCAATTATGTCAATCGAACCATAGTAACATCTACCCATAAATTAACCACCTAGGTGATGTCACGACCATAGTGCCCTTCTCCCCATTAGATACAACTTTACAATTATCTCGTAGTCTAATTTAGTTTCAATTAATAAGTTGATAATAGTAGTTTATAATCAAAAACCTAAAAATGTACGGACGTGACATTTGGAACAATTACATGATTCTAGTTTAGACAGATACCCAGCTCCAATTTCTAGATCTCTGAGGAACTCGATCCCGACCCTCATATCAGGTAAAAGCTATTGCGACCCACACTTCCTACTTTGTAGTAGTGCGGAGTTGGCTGCGATCATGGAGCCGCAAAAGCGGGACCGGATATGGTATGGTCAAGGCGTAGAATGGGAAAAAGGGGGCCTGGTTAGAAACTGCAAGACCGGTAGAAAGGCCGCACCTGTGGAACCACTGAAGCGGTCAAGGGACCGTAGGTGCAGAAGTGCTAGAGGCAGTGAGGTTCTTTTAAATCGGGGGTTGCATTCATTCCAACCTCATTTCTTACATTGTAGTCGATATTTGGAGCAACTTTGAGGTGCCAGCTTCACCACCAAGCATGAGGTAAGTAATTTATGCTAGTTTTAAGTTGAATACATATTTTTTACATATTTGGACTTGGATAATTGTAGAATCTTAGGGTTTTCGGGAAAACCTAGAAATTTAGTGCTCTTGGATTTTGACCACGATTTTGGGTATAAAATTGAGAGTAAATTATATATTTGAATTCGTGTGACTATTGGTAAACTTATTCTTCAAAAGTTTTTGGAATCCGGACACATGGGCCCGAGGAGGTTTTTGTCATCTTTTTGATCGGTGTTAGAAATTATTATAAATTGGAGTTTGATGAGTGATTGAGTATATATTAATGGATTTGTGTAATTTGCTAGCTTTGGAGCATTTAGCATCAATTCGAGTCTTCGGAAGGGCATGGAATGCCGGTTATGGATCTTCGGAGCGAGGTGAGACTCCTTTCTAACATTGTAAGAGAGAATTGTCTCCATAGGTGAATTAATTGGATTTGTGCTCCTAATTGTGGGGGCTACGTACGCACGAGGTATGCTAAACTTGAAATATTGTGGGAGCACATAGTCTAGGACCCAAAAGCATGCTAAACTTGAAATATTTATAAACTTATTGATAGTTTAAATTGCTTAAATCAGAACGAATTAGTGAATGAATTTCTAAAAAGAATAAACTTCATTTTCTTGCATTGTTAAAAGAGAATTGTTGTTTCCTTGGATAATTGTTCCCTGGTAAATTCATGATTGATAGATTGTTGTGTTTATTTGTATCTCACCACGTCGCACGTATGATTCAATATCGTGGTAATAGATGTATCTATTGTTCGTGCCGCTCGACCCTCGGTAGTGCACATTTTACAATTATGATGGTTCTTGCTGCTCGACCCTCGGCAGTGCATATTTTACATTTATGTTGGATCGGGTCATAGGACCTCGGCATGAGTTGCGCATGTTTGTATTGCTTGTCTTGATATTTATTGATATTGCTATCTACTCTCCCCGACTTGAGATAATTGTTAATTAATGGATCATGAATCTATAAAATTTTAATGAAAAGGAACTTTTACCTATTTAGTAACTCATTTGAATCTACTATTGTCCTTAATAAATCTGCTAGTCATCACATTAATAATATTATTATTGGACCATTAGTAAGTGTCAAAGTTTTCATCTCGTCTCTACTTCTTCGATATTAGGCGGGATACTTACTGAGTACACGTTGTTTTCGTACTCATGCTACACTTGTTGTGCATTTTGTTGCACATGTACATGTATTTCTACTGGCCTAATGGGCATAGCAGCACGGGAAACCCGGAGACTAAGCGAGTTGTATTTCCTCGAGGCGACCGGTAGCTAGTATATTCTCTCTCAAAATTGTATTTATTTTCTATCCCCTTTGCGTTCCAGATAGCTGTTGTATTTTATTCAAATTTCTAAAAATTTCTCATGCACTTGTGACATCGGGTTCTGGGATGGTTATAAGGTATTTTGTATTAATTTCTTATCATTAAATTTTAATTGAAGTGATTATCTTTTTATTGGTAAATTTGGAGGAAAATCATAGATTTCAATATTATTAAAACGAGAATTTAATTAAGCATTTTTGGTTGCCTTACATGACAGCGGTGTCCGGCGCCATCATGACTCGTAGTGGATTTCGGGGTCGTGACAACATGGTTTCGGAGCACTAGCTTCCTAGGGTCTCACGAGTCATGAGCAAGTCTATTAGAGTCTCGCAGATCGCTATAGATACGTCTGTACTAATCTTCGGGAGGCTACAGGATTGTTAGGAGTATTTTCCTTCTTGATTCCTCATCATGCGTTTTGATCCCTTTAGGATAATGCCTTTAATTCCTTCATATTCAATCTTATGTGACACACACCGCTTGTTATAAATCTAGAATTGAAGAATTGTAATGGTACTATTGATGTGGTACGGGATATTTCTACCTGCATAGTTGTTTGAGAAATTATTGTCGCCTAATGGAAGGATATTATGTCGTTCCAGCTCAGTAGCGGTACTTCTGAGAGCTCTGAGGCTAGGCACAAGTTGCCATGATGCTATGAACGATTGTTTTGCAGTATTGATATGATGGTAGGATGTTTGCCTACGTGTCGGGGCAGTGAATGTTTTGAAGGGAGGTTTACTCAGTGCATGATCTACAGATTTGGTATTTTATTCATGGTAGGGTAAAGACAATCAGACTAAGAATGGTCAGATGTAGGCTGCTAGAGTAACGAAGCTTGGTATTTGCAAACGTGGTCTAATTTCTTCAATGATGAGGTTTCGTTGTCCAAATTGAACACATTAAGTTCGTTGGTGTTATGATCTTCTACAATTCGCCTTTGTGGTAAGATATTGTGAAATAATATTGAAGATGCGGCCGAGGTATGGTAGTTCAGGATTGAATAAATGTTTGTAATATTAATGGTTCAAGAAAGATAATCTTCAGAAGGTTTTAAAATTTGTGGCAATCGTGGGTTCAAGTGACACGAAGATAGATTTTATTTAAGGTAACAACTGAGAAGCAAAGGATGAGAAAGATCATGTGGGAGTGTCAGACGGTGGTTAAAATTTCTAGAAGCCTAGGTATAAGAAGCAAAGGTCAAGTAGTCGACTAAAGGGGTGAGTTTCACCAAAGTGAGAGAGTTTGGGGTGATTTGGAAGTTTTTATGACTGGTGATTTTTGCCTATGGATTTATTTGAAGTATGGGCTATTATGCGGCAGGAGATTTGATCTAACGGAAAGGAGCTGCTTGAAATGAAGAAGGATAAAACCTAACTTGAATTTGAAGGATGTTGCTTAATTGATATCCATGATATGTGAATGAACTTGTGCAGTGAGAGAGTGATCTTGGACTCAGGATAGGTCATTAGTGTCGTGGTGATTGCACCTCGTGTAGCACCATTGGAAGATAACGACAGGTAAATCCCACAGGTGGGTTATCTCCAGTGAGCAAATCGGTGGTGGCATGGTTGGTGAAGCTTTTGCGAAAATTCTATTGGTTATATAGTAAGAAGTTCGGCCGTGCGAACGTGGTTGATGATTTGGAGTATAAAAAGGGGTTTTATGGAAAGATTCCAAGAATTTTGGTGGTTGATTGCGCAAGGTTATGTCAATAAGAGATAAAGGATCCTGGTGTATTCCAGAGTTGTGTAATGATGGCTTCAAGCTAAGTGGGAGAGTCCCACAACCTACGATTAAGGTTGCATGGTTAATTACTTGCGGGGTTTTGGGGTTATTAGCATATTGATGGGTCATTTCAGTTACGGAAGGAACTTAAGTGGTAATTTGAGCAAAGGAATTGTTAAAGGTGTGCTATGGTTGGCTTTATTGGCCCATGTTCAAACATGGGGATGGATTCGGGATTTATGCCTTGTATAGGTAGGTTTCAAGGGAAATGATTTTGCCGGGTGCTTCATCGAGAGGGTATTCATGTGCTAGGAGATTTATGGAATTGATTATATTCGAGGCCAAGTTAGAGTGGGTGGCTCTCAGCAACGGTCCTGGTGGATTCAAACGGGCAAAGCGTAGTTCCTAGTGATTTCGATCCTACAGGTATGGTTAAGAATCAAGCTTTGTAGCAGCTTATGAGAAGAGGTACAAAATGTTCTATGATGTTTTGACTTGCAGTGTAGCCTTTGAGAGGTATGAAATGGTTCATGGGATTTGAGATAGCATGGTCTCGTGATTCAAGGTCAGTCGAGATAAGTGTGGATGGAATGTGTTATGTGTTGAATGGAATTATTATTATTTATAAAGCAATCAAGGATAAATTGAAAGAAGATAGATTGATTAGCCATAGTTGAATTGGAATATTGGTGGATTAGACCACTACTTGTAGATTTGCACATTCTACGATTATAAGGATTCACTCGTGTGTTGCTATCGTTCTCTTGGAATGACATAAGTAAAAAGTTTTTATATGATGAAGTGTTATTCTACTAGTGATTCCGGAGTTATGATGAAAATTGTGTTGGGTGCAGAGAGTTGTATGGAGTAGGAGGTGAGGATCATGGTTACAATTCAATGTTGACAAGGGATGTCACGGGATTGGATGAATGGTAAAGTAGTTTCGGTGTTGAAAGTAAGTTGGTATTGTCTTCAGCGTCACCTAAGATCAGTGTTTGTGGAAGAGGCTTTGCATCCTAGTTAAGGATTCTTGATCGCTTCTTAGCGTTAGTGCAGTCGGTGGTCTAGATGTACTATCCTATTATTTCTCACGGAAGGGTTGTATAAGGGTGGCCTGTAGTCACTTGATTAGGTGAAGAGTTAAACCAAGTATGAAGATTGTGGTGATATTGTTAATTTGAGAATTTACGCTTGGAGAGCACTCGATTTATTGGGTCGTGGAATGCGGATGGTTACTCCGGTTATAATGGTTGTCCTTATGTGTTATGATGAGCAAAGGAAGTATTTATGGACTTTTGAAAGGATATTAGCCTAGTTCGGTTCGATCAAAACGAGTTTGAAGTATGTGGAGGGATTTAAATGTGAATATGGGCTCCATATCGGACTAGATGTGTTCATTTCAGTAAGGCGCTCCTTGTGGAACAACAGCCAGGGTGTTATTTCTTCGTCAGTTAAGTCAAGCAATGATATATTATGTTGTGTGAGTTGTGAGACGGCTTGGTGAATTTCTTACGTGTTGAGGTTCCGCGTAGAGGTGATGTTATGTGAGCAGGAGGTCTCTCGAGATTCAGATCATATATCGCACCTCATTTGTGCTTGAGTTTTTAAGCCTAGGAACAATATGTATGCCGATGGATAGTATTATGCACTTAGCGTGCCTGTGATCGATATTCGCCATTTTGTTGCAATGATCAATTTTGCTCGACGTATATCTCCTTATGTGAAGTCTATGTGCGAAATGGGTGGCACACTACCATGGGTATTTGTTTGGATCGGGATGCGCAACGCAACAGCATGATGATTAGTACAATTCCTCGTATCTGTTTCTCTGTGTATTGTTCTCCCTTTCTTGTGGAAAACTTATATTTGCTGTGTACCCATGTCGCATGTATGATTCGCGAGCGGGGTGTCTGTTTAAATATGTTGACCGCATTGCATGTATGATTCACGAGCAGGGTAATTGGTTTTCCTTGTCAGAGTTCATTTTCCTTTTGTATCGTGTTTGAATTGGTAGCCGAATGGCATATTGTGGCCTCATATGAGACTTTTGATCATGTCCTATGTGGCTTATAGCCTGAGCAGTTCTTACTTGGTAAAATGAGATCATTGGACTTAGGATCAATGCAATCTGAATATATGAAGTATATTAAGGAGTAAAGACCATTATTTGGTTCAGAGAGAGGTGATGGTTCTTGACAGGAGTATAGACCCAATGATTTGTTGATTTGGCAGTTGGTTATGAATTTCTACACATCTCTTCTGTCGTGGCGGTATTGTAAAAGTGAGAGAAAGACCTATGTTGGTCATGAGGTGCAATGGGAGCATCAGATTCGTGGAATTTCGACTTATTCGATCAAAGAATGCTATTGTGGTCCTGTGAGTGAAGTGGTGCAAGGTGTGAATTCAGCTAAGATATGCAGTCATGTTTTGGTGTTCCGTGTGGTTATTGATACGGTGAGTGTATGTTTGAACAAGACTAACTGAGAATTACGAATGATGGAATTGGGCTTTAAGGCTTATTTGCTTAAGTGAAAAAGGATATCTTCAGATGGACCGAGCTAGGGCTCCCAGCTGAGTTGTGGTAGCATGGGTAGGCACTGGAGGTGCTAAATAGTGACTTCAGATAACCCCGACATAGTTCCTAGCACGTTCAAGGACGAATGTATGTTTAAGTAGGAAAGGATGCAATGACCTGACCGCTCGTTTTGAGCTCTAATGCACTGTTCAGCAGTTTGAGGCCATGAGCAGCTTCAATTCAGGCATTATGACTTGTACACGTTGTCGAAATTGAATTTTGGGAAGTTCGGAGTTGACTTGGAGAGGAAATTCTCATTTCGAAAGCTTTCAGTTGAGAGAATTAACTAAGATTAGATATTAGAGTAAACAACCTCGAGATCGGGATCTGAAGCTTCCAGTAGGTTCGTATGACGATTTCGGACTTAGGCGTATCCCCGGATCGGGTTTTGGGTGACCCGAGAGCATTTTGGCGCCTATTGTTTAAGTTAGAATTTTTTGAAGAAATATCATAAGCTTGGGTTGAAGCGCATTTCAGTGTTATCGATGTCCGTTTGGGATCCGAGTCAGGTAGTAGCTCCATATGGTGATTCTGGAGTTGGGAGCACGGTCGAAGTGAATTCGGAGGTCCATGGATCATTTTGGAGTGATTTGGCTAAAGATAGAAATTTTTGAGAAGTTTGAACGGAGGTGGATTTTTTGATATTGGGGTTGGAATCTTATTCCAGAAGTTGGAGTAGTTCCGTATGGTCGAATATGACTTGTGTGCAAAATTTGAAGTCAATTGGACGTGATTTGATAGGTTTAAACATCGAAAGTAGATGTTTAAAATTCTAAAGTTCATAAAGCTTGGATCGGGGTTTGATTCATAGTTTTAGCGTTGTTTGATATGATTTAAGACCTCGAGCATGTCCATAATGTGTTTTGGGACTGGTTCGTAAGATTGGTTGGGGTCCCGGGGGCCTCGGGTGGATTCCTGGTGGTTAACGGATCATAAATGGTATTTCTGAAAGGCTGAAGTTGCTGGTTGCTGGTATAACCGCACCTGTGAGAGTTGGGCCACGGTTGTGGAGCCGCAGAAGTGATCAGAGGTGTTGCAGATACGGTTTTGGACCAGAAGTGAACAGACCGCAGATGCGGTCAGGTAGCCACAGTAGCGGGACCGCACCTACGATGGTCGAGGCGCAGAAGCGGAAATAGGGCCTGGTGAGAAACCGCAGGAGCAGTATAAAGGCCGCACCTGCGGAACCGCAAAAGCGGTCAAGGGACCGCAGGTGCAGAAGTGGGCAGTGAGGTTCTTTTTATCGGGGGTTAGGTTCATTCCAACCTCATTTCTTCCATTGTAGCCAATTTTTGGAGCAACATTGAGGTGCCATCTTCACCCCCAAGCATGAGGTAAGTAATTTTCGCTAATTTTAAGTTGAATATATGATTATATATGGATTTAGATATGAAAATTTTTAGAAACTTGGGGTTTGAGGGAAAACCTAGAAATTTAGTGCTCTTGGATTTTGACCACAACTTTGGGTATGAAATTGAGAGTAAATTTTATATTTGAGTTCGTGGGGTTATGGGTGAATTGTTCTTCGAAAAATTTCGGAATCCGGGCATGTGGGCGTGAGGGTGTTTTTGTCAATTTTCAATCGGGGTTAGGAATTATTATAAATCGGATTGTAATGAGTGATTGAGCATATATTAATGGATTTTTCATAATTATTGGCTAGCTTTGGAGAATTTATCATCAATTCGAGTCTTCGGAAGGGCGTGGAATGTTGGTTATGGATCTTTGGAGCGAGGTGAGACTCCTTTCTAATCTTGTAAGAGGGAATTATTCCCATAGGTTAATTAATTTGATTTGTGCTCCTAATTGTGGGGGCTACGTATGCACGAGGTGACGAAAGTCCGCGCATAGCTACAATTATGTTTAAGTCTGGATAGTCTATGACCCAAAAGCATGCTAAACATGGAATATTTGTAATCTTATTGATAGTTTGAATTACTTAAATCACATCAAATTAATGAATAAATTTCTAAAAAGATTAAACTTCATTTTCTTGAATTGTTAAAAGAGAATTATCTTTTCCTTGGATAATTGTTCCTTTATAAATTCATGATTGACGGATTATTGTGTTTATTTATATTTTACCGCGTCGCATGTATGATTCGCAAACGGGGTAATAGATGCATCTATGGTTCATGCTACTCCACCCTCAGTAGTGCACATTTTACATTTATGTTGGATCGGACCGTACGACTTCGGCATGAGTTGCGCATGTTTGTATTGCTTGTCTTGAGATTTATTGATATTGCTATCTGCTCTCACCGACTTAAGATAATTGTTAATTAATGGATTATGAATCCGGAGACTTTTCATAAAAAGGAACTTTTACCTGTTTAGTAACTCATTTGAATCTACTGTTGTCCTTAATAAATTTGTGAATCATCACATTAATAATATTATTATTGGACTAGTAGTGAGTGTCAAAGTTGTCATCTCGTCTCTACTTCTTCCAGATTAGGCGGGATACTCACTCAATACACGTTGTTTTCGTACCCATGCTACACTTGCTGTGCATTTTGTTGCACATATATAGGTATTTCTACAGTCCTATTGGGCGTAGCAGCTCGGGCGACCCGGACACTAAGCGAGCTGTATTTCCTCAAGGTGACCCGCAAATAGTATAGTTCTCTCAAAATTGTATTTATTTTCTGTCCCCTTTGCGTTCCGGGCAGCTGTTGCACTTTATTCAAATTCCTAGAAATTGCTCCTGCACTTGTGACACCGGGTTCTAGGATGGTTATGAAGTATTTTATATTAATTTCTTATCATTTAATTTGAATTGAAGCAACTAACTTTTTATTGGTAAATTTGGAGGAAAACCATAGATTTCAAGAGTATTAAAATGAGAATTTAATTAGGTATTTTTGGTTGGGTTACCTGATTGCGGTGTCCGGTGCCATCACGACCCTTAGTGGATTTCGGGGTCGTGACAAAATAAAATTCAATCATGTCAATAAAAAAAAAGGGGTATGTCTAAGAATTAAATTAACTAAACACCATATTTAACAAAAGATTTTTTTCTAAACTTAGAGTTTTTAGTTTGGAAACAATTAATTTGTATAAATTTACCACATCTATCATGAAAAAGATTTTGGAGAGAAAATCTAACTAACCACAACAATATTTATTATGTTGCCTCAAATGATAAGCTAGACACCTATATATTGCAACCATGCCAAAGGAAATTCATAAGTTTCTCTCAAACGTATAAGCATAATCAATTATGGCAAAAGTTTCAATCTCTTGCTGTTTCCTCCTTATAATCACATACCTATCTATAGTCAACTTAGTAATTGCGAGAGATCACCCGTTAGTGCATGAATTGCTTGGTGATGCAACATGCACGGATGCGCTTAAGACTGTAAGATGCTTGGTGGACGAAGATTGTGATGCCAGATGCACTGAGTTACATGAAGATTCATTAGTTGCTGCATCTTGCATAGAAGATCCAATGTTGCCTGATGCTATTTGTGTCTGTGGATACCTTTGTTAATAGTTTCTTTGAATTATAATGATAAAAATTTCTATTCAAATTTCATCGATATGTTTCATATGTTTACTTGTCTCATTTTTGTATTTTGGATGCAGTCATATAACATTGATCGTGTCATTAAAAGTGAAAAAGACAAGAGTATAAATAAAATTAATAAAATCCTATATTTACCAAAATATTTTTGCTAGAAATTGAATACTAATTTTGAAAATTAGTTAGCAACATCCAGATTTCCTCATATTGAGGCTTAGAAAACAGAATCCCTTCATTTTTTTAAATAAGATAAATAAAATTTCAGTAATAAGGGTCAAACGTAAAGTGAAGATTTAGGATTAATTAAAAAGGCTAGATAAAAGGAAAATCGAGTAACAAGATTCAAAGGAAAACTAAAAGTGAGATATAAAATTGTGTGGGGTAATCTTTTTAGTTTTGTAAATTAAATCATATTTTATTCTTGTTATTTTTCTCAAATAGATATGTATTGTATGTGATAGTTTTTTAGATATTTGAAGTAAAATTGTATATCATTCTTCTTGTTCTTTTTCTCCGTTATCCTAGCACAACAATGACTTTCTCAAATTAAAGTGTAAATTTGATTCTTCGTGACTTTTGTTAATGCATTATGGACTTGTTAATTATAGTGGTGATCACATTATACTTGTCGAGTTTTAGATTAAAAAGGCGTTCTATCCGTTTATAAAGGTGATATATAATTATAATTTTAAAGATCGCTACTCGTGTTTTGATTCGTAACACTAACTGGAAAATTTAAAGTTGATTAACAACAAAAGGTTGAATAAAGAAAAATCGAGTAATGAGATTCAAAAGAGAGTTGAAGTAAAATTGTATGAGGTAGTTTTTTTAATTGTTGAAATAAAATTATAATCTGTTATTCTTTTTTTCTTTTTCTCCATCATTATAACACAAAAAAAATTCCCTCGAAGTAAGTATAATTTTGATTTCACATGACTTCTAGACCTATTAATAGTAACAATTATTTCTTCTTCTTGTCGAGTTTTAGACTAAGCGGGGTTTCTATCCCTTTTAAAAGGTAATATAGATATAATTTTTGAGACTTCCACTCAGGAATTCATAATTGTAATTTTCCTTGTACTTTAAAATATGATGCTTATTTTCCTTATTCCGATTTTCTTGTGAAAATTCTTTTAATCTATTTTTCATTAAATAAAAAATTATATTTTATTAAATTACCCTTACTAATAACTATCATAGGTAGATCTTTTTTTTTTTTGGGTAAAACTTGTGAAGTACTTACCATAACCAACCTAACGAATTTACAAACTAAGAGCATCAACAGGCCTTTGCCGTCTTTTAGAAGGGTGTCACGATCCAAAATACTAGTCGTGATCGCACCTAATTCGACCACTTAGGTAAGCCAACTAATAGTCAATACAATCCAAATTAGATTTATCAGAAAACAATGAAGAATTATCGAAACATCTATACAATAGCCCAAGGACTGGTAGTACAAATCATGAGCTTATAAGACTTAGAATTTACAAAAGCTAGTACGAATAATTACATCATTTGTTTGAAGTTTACATTAATAGATTAACAAAATCTAGAGCAACCAAGAACAAGCAGCAGCTATAACCGGAACGCATGTACATCTTCAATGCCAGCTCCCACAATACAAGGTGCAGAAGTGTAATACAAGTACAACCGACCATATGTATTCAATAAGTATCTTAACTTCGATGAAATACTGATGAGACTTTTCAGTTAAGAGATACTCACTGGTAGAACTTGTGCAGTAGACTAGTAATAGAACAATATTGGAAGATAATAGTAAAGAGTACAAGAATCAATCATGCAAAGAGTAAATGATTACCGGAAGAAATCACGATTTAATAGTCCTCAAATATCACAGCAAATCCTTTCCTTAGAGCGACAACCAACAACCACGGTAGTAGATCAAAAACTTTCATAGTGTGAGAAATGTATTCAAGATATCAAATCGAATGGCCACCTTTCATGCATTTATCTCATCTTCACCAAGTATGCATACAACAGTATTATTCAGGTGAAAGAATTCCAATAACAATAATGACAAAGTAAGAAATGCACAAGTAGCATTAACGAACAAGACAATACATATGGACAACAGTAACAAACTAGGTAGAAGGCATAGAAGCAATGAAAACTTGATAATATAAAAATATGACAATGTAAATAAAATGGCACAACATCACCCTTCGTGCTTTTACCCTCATCCTCACATGATAATGTGAATGAAATGGCACAACATCACCTTTTTCTCTTTACACTCTTCCTCACATGATAAAGTATATGCAATGGCACGGCATCACCCTTCGTGCTTTACTCTTCTTCACCAAGCACATGTATATCAATGACATGCAAGGATAGGAAGCATGAATAACATCATGGAGAGTGTTTAAACGAATATTCCAAATGAACATCAATCACAACTTTCAAGCCAATAACAATTCAAAAAACCTCAAAAACATTATAGTTCAAGTATTTCGACAAGTATTAAAAATGATCTTCAACTCAAGTATAGAATCCAAGATCTTAAGAGTAACGATTGTAGAGATGTATTAGTAATTAAGCGTAGTGATGACGGAATTAAACACATCGATAGTTTCACGAAATCCGTCAAATTTTAATCAAGTTATAACAAGCTAAATCTTGGTTTCTAGAATTTAATTTCATATTCTTAGTAATCTAGAAGTCATGTAAGATATAAAACAAAAAGGTCGTGTAATTCTACAACGCACAAGTAGTCGTACAATTTACCCCCGAGTATGATTTAACCTGGCAGATGCATATACAATCGTCACCTTATATATGCATCACCGCCCCCCATGTACCACACAATATAAATTAGTAGGAAAAACTCTCCCAACAAACTTAGGCAAGACACTTACCTCAAACAAGCCAAATGAGTACACTAGAAGCACTATCCTGCTAAAATCATCCTCTGAATGGCTCGAAACTAGCCAAATCAACTGAAATCATCAAATAATTCCAAAGAAAGCAAACCCAATCGATAAAGGTCGTGTTTTTATACATTTACAGCATCACCGATTGTCGGCGCAGAGTGAATACCGAGTGTACAATATCACATATGAGCGATTGGGAAGAGTCAAAGTCATAGATTTCAAGCTGAAACAATGCGGCACGACAAGGAAAGAAGGAAGGAAAATTCTCCTAAAAGCCTTGTAGTCTCCCAAAGATAGGTATGGACGTCATCAAACCGATTCGTAGGGCTCTACTAGACACTTGCTCATGACTCGTAGAACCTACGAACCTAGAGCTTGGATACCAACTTATCACGATCCAAAAACCACTAGTCATGATGGCATCTAACTCAATCCGCTAGGTAAGCCAACTAACAGAAAATACTATCCAAGTGAGATTTATAGGAAAACAATGAACAATTATCTGAATATTTACAAATTGACCTAAGAACTGTTAGTACAAATCATGAACTTCTAAGTCATGAAATTTACAAAGCTGGTATAATTAGTTATACGATCTGCTTGAAGTTTACTATTGGAACAAGTAAAGGTGAGTTTTGAAGATTGACAAAGAAACTTAGACACATACCAGGTCCATCCTTGTGAGGCATAGATATGGTCAACTAAAGCATGTGAGATGCACGTGAAGGAGATAAACCTAACTTACCAGAAGTGATATCTCCTGATCATGGTCGAAAAGGTTGCATATTGGATAAGGAGAAAGACTCTTTACACAAAGAGAACACGACTTAAAATAAGGATAGAGTTAGAGGATGAGATCAACTAGAACTCTTTCACCAAGGAAGAGTAGTATCACAATTCTAGTTAATCTCTATTTACTAACTCCATAAATATCATTGTTGTTCTCGATGCACGTGAGCAGAAGTTAAACGTAAATTGAGACTAAAATAGCAACGCAATTTTATAAACAATTTTTGTATGACTCAAGCATGAAAACCTAAAGCTACTTGAACTAGATAGAAGAACCAATTCCAAGTGTCTGTCTTTTATTCTAGTTCAATTATAGTAGGTGCTTTCATATTGTACCTTTCAGCTTATCTAGAAGCAATTGTATTAGGTACTCAGAGTTTTCAAGTTAGAGTTAACTTGATGTTAAGACTCCGATTCACCGTGAACCATTGTGACGGTACCTTGTCTCTAAGACTAGGTAAGCCTACTAATGCGGAATATAAAAAATAGTTGCGAAAGAAAGAATTTAAAAACTAAAATAGTAAAATAAAATAGTGTTTAAGATGCCGCATGGCGCATAAAAGTACAAAATCAAAACCTAACACTCCCAAAATCTAGAACCCTATGAATTACAAGCTAAGAGATACATAAGAAGCTCTAACTCTAGAAATGTCTAATAGAAGGAAAACTGCTGAAGGGCTATACTATTATAGAAAAATAGAAAGGGACTCCTCGGTCTACAGACGCGACTAATATACCTAGAAGTCTCTACAGAAGTGCCTCGCCTCAAGGATGATAAGACTTAGTGGAAGTACCTGGATCTGCACAACGAAAATATATAGAAGAGTAGCATGACCACACCACAACGATGCCCAGTAAGTATCAAAATTAACCTCGGTGGAGTAGTGACGGGGAACAGTCAACACACCTATCGGTCCAATAAACTATACAAATATAGGAACAACGAAACATGATGTATATATAAATACTACACAAAATGGCTAACAATACTACAATCACAATAGGGGAAGAAAACAACAAGTAACAACGAAAATACTAAGAATAATGACATAGAAGAGCGAGCAAAAACACAAATCGAAATCCTAAAGTCACAATACAGTAAAGATAATCAATAACTCAGATCCTACGATAGTGTTCACATCAGGTATTATCCAACAGTTTCCATGAAGTACCGAATCTCGGACAAATTAGAGCTCACGAGTCTCCACTACCTGAAATCTAACACTTGGTATCCTGTGCCCCCATCAACCTCATGGCCATGCTGATAATTCACTTGCTAATTAGAGCCACTCTCATATATATAACAAGTAAACGAGGGTGTACATCTATACTCAGTAAAATCAGAAGGACTTCACATCTAATAGGAGTGTTCAACTACGTGTATGCTTGTGCAAGTACTTTAATATAGTTCCTACCAGCTAATAAGCGTAAGGAAAAGAATGGACATCACGTAAGATGTTTCCTCACAACTTCTACGAGAAAAAGCTCACACATGTAAGCATACCACAACACAATATTAAACAACAAGAATGCCCCTAGGAAATCACAAATCCTCATAATCAATCCCTGACATAGCCCACCTTGTCTCACCAGGTGTGCAAATAATTACATAATGAGAGCCCACCTTGTTTTACCACAGGTACATCATAATGTTCCAACCTTGTCTTGCCACATGCGCAACCCACATATAAGCATATATATATATATATACAAGAACATAACAAGTAAATCAACTTAAGAACTTTCGATCACAAGGAAACAGTAAAACTATCTCACAAGGAATAACCACAATAGAAAATACTTAGCGTGATAAGAACAACTCAACAAGGAAGAAAATAATATGAAGCAACGATCCCACAATATGTAATTCAACAACAAGGAAGCTAACACGAATGAAATAATTCCAAATAAGGAAATGTCCACTAAATATAGATTACTTCTTTTATGGTTGGGATATTTACAAAGAATATACAATAACTTTCATTAAGGATGAGCAGCGGGAAAATAATCATCACCTCAATCAAGACTAAACAATTACATGGGAGATAATAATGATTTTCAATAAAGACGAGTAGTAATGAAAGCTAGCAGGATAATAGAAGAGGTGAAAAACTTCAGTTAAACAAAATAAGAGTCAAATAGGCAATAAGAATGAATCATGAGTAATTAATTCTAATAAGATCTTGTATAGGTGAAACCAGTAAGTAAAAAAGTCAAGCATATTAAGTACACATTCATACACAGTGAATATAAGGACGTAAGAACCCTAAAAGGCAAATATTTCCATAAATAAGTCCCAGCATGCACTCTCCACCTCACGTATATGAACTAAAATCAACACAGCAGACTCAAATCCTAAGGAAAGTTCCCACCACAAGGTTAGGCAAGATACTTACCTCGAACCGGCACAAAATCAACCAGAAATCATGTTCTTGCCACGAGTAATCAACTCCAAATGGCCCAAATCTATCCAATTCAATTGCATAATATCAATAACATTTCACGTAATTGATTTTACAATCAAATTCTAAGCTAATACATGAAATTACGTAAAACGGCCAAAATGCCCTGCAGGACCATGCCTTAGAATCCAGTAAAATTAATATTTCCAGAACCCTCGTACACTCACGAGTCTATACATATCAAGAACACTGAAATCAGAGTTCAATTAGCCCCTCAAATACCCATTTAATGTCTCTTAATCTCAACCCCTGATTACCCATTTTGCACTGATTTTTCCCTAAATTTTACTACGAATTGGACCTTTGGTCACATATAAACGAGTTATGAAGTAAAAAATATTACCTCCAACTGATTCCCGTTTGGTTTTCTCGAAAATCTCCCTCAAAAGCTTTAATCATGTTAAAAAAATGGTGGAAAAATGAAGAAGGGTCACAGATGGGCTATTTAAATATTGGCCAGGTATTTGTAAATCATGATCGGGGGAGAAGAGATGCGATTGCATAGAAGAAATAGTTGTTGTCCCAAAGTGTGCTACGCGATCGCGAACAAATCAATGCAATCGCATAGAAGGATAATGCTACTATCTAAATTTTGTGCTACGCAATCGCGAACAAAGCAATGCAATCACATAGAAGGAAAATGTTACTGTCTAAATTTTGTGCTACGCGATCGCGATCAAATAAATGCGATCGCATAGAAGGAAAATATGGCAGTTTGCCATTGTACCACGCGATCGCGGCTATGCCTATGCGATCGCATTGAAGGAAACACCAAATAGCAGAACAATAGTTCAAACATAGGGAAAAATGATTCCTGGCCCACCCGAAACACACCTGAGGCCCTTGGGACCTAAACCAAACATGCCAACCAATTCTAAAACATCATTTAAACTTGTTCCAACCTTCAAAACACTCACAACAACATCAAAAAACCAATTTTTTATCGGATTCAAGACCAAGAATTTTAAAACTGTCAAATTACACTTTTGATCAAAAAGTCTATCAAACCTCGTCCTAATAACCTGAAATTTTGCACATATGTCTCATTCAACACTGCAGAGCTACTCCAACTTCCGGAATTTTATTATCAAAATCTCACTATCGAACCGAAAACATCAAAAATTTAACTTTTAGCATTTCAAGCCTAAATTAGCTACGAACCTCCAAAATACAATCCAAACACACGCCTACATCTAAAATCACCATAAAAAGCTGATGAGATCACCCAAAATCCCTTCCGGGGCCGTTTTCTGAAAAGTCCAACTCTGGTCAAATTCTTACCATTCAAGCTTCCAAAACTAGATTCTTTCTTCCAATTTGACTCTAAATCATCCTTTAACTGAATTCAACCATGACGCAAGTCGATACTCATATTATGAAGCTATTACAAACCTTACGCTGCTGAACAGAGCTTAATTTCTCAAAACGACAGGCCAGATCATTATATCCTCCCTCTCTTAAAACCAACATTCATCCTCAAACGTGCCAAGATTCGCATTGAAGTCCTCAAATCACTGAATGTACACTTCCAACATACACATGGGGGTGATCCCACATCACCCCAATCCATATAAGCCCGACGACACCATCTCTATTGAAATTTAGCCTTTCTAGCAATACCAACAAGCCTTAGAACCAGAATTCTCACCTTCCATCCATTTCCAAAAGACCCGATTCTAAATCCAGACCCGATATAAGTCTCTACCAACCGTATCAATTCATACCAGTGGACATATAGTATGACCTCACAACATGAAAAATCATATATAGGCCCACAGTAATATTTTTATCACAATATTTGCCCGAAATCAAATTTAGCACCGGCTATAAGCCTCATATTCAATAGGAGCCCGTTTCAAACCTCCACAATACTAGAGATGATACAATAAACACGAAAGCTACATAATTGAATCCCTGAATCACCAAATCTCAACTAATACCAATGGGCACACACCCCACAAGCTAAAACTCAAGAAGCACAGAACAAAAATGACTGAATATGAAAAGGGTAACGCATAAGGGAACTATCAAACAAGCCCAACAAGCGCAAATTTTCTATTAACACTAATCTACAAAACAATCTAACAAGAAAGAATTAAAGCATAAAAAAGAATCATAATGATCTCATACTAATATAACTCCCATTGCGGTACAGAGCCTGATATCAACATATTAAATCACATGAAATCACGAGGGTCCTGCCCTCAACTCTAAATCACAAGTAGGGTGTACATCAAACCAGCTGAAACCTTTCACTAGATCAGTTCTGTCAATAAGATTACAACACGTACTGGCTCCCACATTGGTGGAGCATAAAAAATCACATCTCGTGGCCGAAAATACTCAGAAATCGCACCAAAGCTACCGAAATGGACAATAGGAATTTACTATTAGTCCCATAACTCCCGACAATGGCTAGAAATAGACGATAGACACATCTATCACTCATAGAACCTCCCAACAGGGTAATCACATAAATAGAGTGCTAATTCATGAAACATACCCGTAAATGGAGCAACAAATACGGAATCTCACCCTGATAAGTAGAGCTGTAATGAACTATGGATGGTACTACTCTATAACAAACCGGAATCATACCTAAATGGTATTCAACTGGCATAGTGGCCTTAAGCAACTATATGAAATAGATCAACGAGCCGGGTCTCCCCTTCTTGGGTGCCCTTTACTTGCCTGAATACCTTGCTGTGACACATCGGGCCGAAGTCTGGGACAATCTCTCACTATATGGCTAGTATTTCCACACTCAAAGCACCCTCGCTGCTGAAGAGGTTATGAGAACTATACAGTACAGATACCCCAATACCCATGAAAACCTGAGTGACCATGCAAAGCCTGAAGAGCGAACTAAACTGGCTGACCCACAAAACCTCCACCATGTCACACCCTGCCTCCAAAATAAGGACCAGCAGATCTCCCCGATCTACGAGGCCTCCTCGTATCCTCAAACTCTCTCTCCTGATCTCGTGTTCCCTCTCTCTCACGGCCCCGCCTGTCCTCTCTCTCCCTAGAATGTATACCCTCTATCCTCCTAGCAATGCTCATCACCTATTGATAAGAAATATCCATCTCCAACTTATGAGCCATGCTAGACCTGATGCTGGGAATAAGTCCCATAATAAACAGGCGAACCCTCTCACGAATAGTAGAAACCAAGGCTGGGGCATGTCTAGCCAAGCTAGTGTAACAGACAGCATACTTCGAGACAGTCATAGTACCCTGGTGCAAATGTTCAAACTATGTGCACCATGCATCCCTGATTCTCCTAGGGACAAACTCTATCGGGAACATATCTAAAAATTGGGTCCAAGTTAGTGAAGCTGCCTCATCCGGACTGTCTAACTCATAGGTGCACCACTACCCATAGGCGGCTCCTCGAAGATGGAAGGCAGTGAAAGAAACCTCACTCAATCCTGATATACCTATAGTGCGGAGGATACGATGACACTCCTCTAGAAATGCCAAGGCATCATCTGCTACTAACCCGCTGAATATAGGAGGATCATACTTCTTGAACCTCTCAAGACTCTGTTGCTCATCCTTTAAAGCCATTGACTCATCCTCGGGATGACCTGGGACTACATGTTGTACATGAATAATCTCTGAGGCCTAATCAACATGCAATCGCTGCTCAAGAGTGTAGGCGATGGGATTCTGTGCTTCTCCTCCGACTTGAGATATGGCTGTAGTGAGGGAAAGCAACCCTTCCTGAGGCAAAGTGGTGTACATGCTTATGAACTGCGCACGAGTCTCCTGAAGAGCTGGAGTAGTAGTAGCAGTAGGTGCATCAGGTGCTTGGACTCCGGCTGGAACTGCTGGTGGTACCTCGGTGGCAGCTCGTGCGGGTGCTCTAGCTGCACCACGTGTGTGCCCTCGACCTCTACCCTGGCCCTGACCTCTGACGGCTCCAGTAGGGGGCACAGGTGCGTGATCATCTCTGGAAGCACATGTCCTCACCATCTATGAGAGAATGGAAGATAGAGGTTTAGGGTTGTAATGTCAAAAATCTCGCATGAAATGGAAATCAAATGAAATGGAAATCAAATGAAATGGAAATCAAATGAAATGGAATTTTCCTAACGGCTACATAGCCTTTCGTAGATAAGTATAGACGTACTGATCCGCGAAACTCTAATAAACCGGCTTGTGATTCATGACTTCTATGAACCTAGAGCTTTGATACCAACTTGTCATGACCCCGGTTCGCCATGAACAATCGTGATTTCACCTAGTCTCTACGATTAGGTAAGCCTAACAATGGGGAATATAAACAATAGTTGTGGAAGAAATAATTTTAAAACCAAAATAGTAAAATAAAATAGTGTTTATGATGCCACCTGGCACATAACAGTACAAAAGCTCAACCTAACACTCCCAAAATCCGGAACCCCATGAATCACAAGCTATGAGATACATAAGAAGCTCTAACTCCCGACATGTCTAACAAAAGGAAAACTACTGAAGGGCTATACTATTATTGAAAAATAGAAAGGGACTCCTCGATCTCCAGACGCAACAAATATACCTCAAAGTCTCTACAGAAGCGCCTCACCTCAAACATGATAAGATTGAGTGGAAGTACCCGGATCTGCATAACAAAAATGTGCAGAAGAGTAGCATGAGCACACCATAGCAGTGCCCACTAAGTATCAAGACTAACCTTGGTGGTGTAGTGATGAGGAACAGTCAAGACATCTAAACTGTACAAATATAGGAACAAAGAAACATGATATATATATATATATATACGTATATATATATATACGTATATATATATATATATATCATGTTTCTTTGTTCCTATATTTGTACAGTTTAGATGTCTTGACTGTTCCTCATCACTACACCACCAAGGTTAGTCTTGATACTTAGTGGGCACTGCTATGGTGTGCTCATGCTACTCTTCTGCACATTTTTGTTATGCAGATCCGGGTACTTCCACTCAATCTTATCATGTTTGAGGTGAGGCGCTTCTGTAGAGACTTTGAGGTATATTTGTTGCGTCTGGAGATCGAGGAGTCCCTTTCTATTTTTCAATAATAGTATAGCCCTTCAGTAGTTTTCCTTTTGTTAGACATGTCGGGAGTTAGAGCTTCTTATGTATCTCATAGCTTGTGATTCATGGGGTTCCGGATTTTGGGAGTGTTAGGTTGAGCTTTTGTACTGTTATGTGCCAGGTGGCATCATAAACACTATTTTATTTTACTATTTTGGTTTTAAAATTATTTCTTCCACAACTATTGTTTATATTCCCCATTGTTAGGCTTACCTAATCGTAGAGACTAGGTGAAATCACGATTGTTCATGGCGAACCGGGGTCATGACAAGTTGGTATCAAAGCTCTAGGTTCATAGAAGTCATGAATCACAAGCCGGTTTATTAGAGTTTCGCGGATCAGTACGTCTATACTTATCTACGAAAGGCTATGTAGCCGTTAGGAAAATTCCATTTCATTTGATTTCCATTTCATTTGATTTCCATTTCATTTGATTT
>MU757342.1:0-60627 GCA_026770625.1 Nicotiana glauca | reverse complement strand
ATATATATATACGTATATATATATATATATATATATATATATATATATATATATATATATATATATATATATATAAACTACACGAAATAGCTAACAATAATACAATCACAATAGGGGGAGAAAACAACAAGTAACAATGAAAATACTAAGAATAATGACATAGAAGAGCGAGCAAAAATACAAATTCAAATCCTAAAGTCACAATACTGTAAAGGTAAGCAATAACTCAGATTCTACGACAATGTTCACATCAGGTCTTATCTAATAGTTTCCATAAAGTACCGAGTCTCGGACAAAATACAGCTCACGAGTCTCAGTACCTAAAATCTAACACTTGTCATCCTGTGCCCCCATCAACCTCATGGTCATGCTAACAACTCACTTACTAACTAGAGCCACTCTTACATATATTGCACGTAAAAATTAGGGTGTACATCTATACTCAGCAAAATTAGGAGGACTTCACATCCAATAGGAGTGTTCAACTATGTGTATGCTTGTGCAAGTGCTTTAACATATTTCCTACAAGCTAATAAGCGTAAGGAAAAGAACGGACAACACATAATATGCTTCCTTACAACTTCCATGAGATAAATCTTATACAAGTAAGCATGCCACAACACAATATTAAACATCAAGAATGCCCCATGCAATCACAAATCCTCACAATCAATTACAAACATAGCCCAGCTTGTCTCGCCATAATAACATAATGAGTGCCCGCCTTATTTTGCCACACGTACCATAATGTTACCACCTTGTCTCGCCACATGTACAATCCCCCCCCCCACACACACATATATATATGTGTATATATATATATACCCCGCCTTGCCATGCCGCATGTGCAATATATCAATAATAGCAACAGCACGATAGAAACCTCGTGTATTACAATATCAATAACCGCACGGCAGAAACCTCGTGCACCACCACAACAAGTACAGCAACAACAATGGCAATATATACAAGAATACAACAAGTAAATCAACTTAAGAATGTTCTATCACAAGGAGATGGTAAGACTAGCTCACAAGGAATAACAACAATAGAGAATTCTAAGCATGATAAGAACAACTCTACAAGGGAAAAAATAATTTGAAGCAACGATCCCACAATATGTAATTCAACAACAAGGAATCTAACACGAATAAAATAATTCCAAATAAGGAAATGTCCACTAAATATAGATTATCTAAACTTCTTTTAAGGTTGGGCAATTTACAAAGAATATACAATAATTTCCATTAAGGATGAGCAGCAGGAAGATAATAATCACCTCAATCAAGACTAAACAATTACTGGGAAGATAATAATTATTTCCAATAATGATGAGTAGTTATGAAATATAGCATGACAATAGAAGAGGTAAAAATCTTCAGTTAAGCAAAATAAGAGCCAAATAGGCAATAAGAATGAATCATGAGCAATTAATTCCAATTAGATCATGTAGAGGTGAAACTTAGTAAGTGGAAAACTCAAGCATATCAAGTACACATTCATACACAGTGAATATAAGGACCAAAGAACCCTAAAAGGCCAATTTTTCCATAAATAAGTCCGAGCACGAACTCGCCACCTCACGTATATGAACTAAAATCAACACATTAGACTCAAATCCTAAGGGGAAGTCCCTACCACAAGGTTAGACAAGATACTTACCTCGAACCAGCACAAAATCAACCCGAAAACACATTCTTGCAACGAGTACTCAACTCCAAATGGCCCAAATCTATAAAATTAAATTGCATAATATAAATAACACTTCATATAACTAGTTCTACATACAAATTCTAAGCTAATATGCAAAATTAGGTAAAATAACTAAAATGTCCCTTGGTCCCACACCTCAGAATCGGGTAAAATTTATATTTTCAAAACATTCATACTCTCACAAGTCTAAAAATATGAATAACACTAAAACCGGAGTTCAATTGACCCCTCAAATACCCATTTTAATGTTTCTTAATTTCAATCCCTAATTACCCATTTTGCACTGATTTTTCCCTAGTTTTTCACTACTAATTAGACCTTTAATAACATATAAATGAGTTATGAAGTCAATAATATTACCTCCAAGTGATTCCCCTTTGGTTTCCTCGAATATCTCCCTCAAAAGCTTCTATCTCGTTCAACTATAGTGGAAAAATGAAGAAGGGTCGCAGATGGGCTATTTAAATACTGCCCAAGTATTTGTACATCGCACATCGCGGGAAAAGAGATTCGATCACATAGAAGAAATAGGTACTGGACTAAAGTGTGCTACGCGATTGCGAACAAATCAATGCAATCGCATAGAAGGAAAATGCTACTGTCCAAGTTTTGTACTACGCGATCGCGAACAAATCAATGCGATCGCATAGAAGGAAAATGCTACTGTCTAAATTTTGTGCTATACGATCATATAGAATGAAAATACGGTAGGTTGACATTGTACTACGCGATCGCGGCTATGCCTATGTGATCGCATAGAAGGAAACACTAGATAGTAGAACAGTAGCTCAAACATAGGGAAAAATGACTCGTGGCCCACCCGGAACACAATCGAGGCCCCTAGGACCTCAACCAAACATGCCAACCAATCCTAAACTATCATTAAAACTTGTTCCAACCTTCAGAACGCTCAAAACAACATCAAAATACCAATTTTTAATCCAATTCAAGCCTAAGAATTCCAAAACTCTGAAATTACACTTTCGATCAAAAAGTCTATCAAACCTCGTCCGAATAACATGAAATTTTGCATAAACATCATATTCAACACTAAAGAGCTACTCCAACTTTCGAAATTTCATTCTGACCTCTATATAAGAATCTCACTATCAAACCGAAAACTTCAAAATTTCAACTTTCGGCATTTCAAGCGTAAATTAGCTGCGGACCTTTAAAACATAATCCAAACGCACGCCTACGTCCAAAATCACCGTACGAAGTTGTCGAGATCACCCAAAACCCATTCCTAAGCCATTTTGACAAAAGTCTAACTCCGGTAAAATTCTCACCATTCAAACTTCCAAAACTATATTCCTTTTTCCAATTTGACTCTGAATCATCCATTAACTGAATTCAACCATGCGTGCAAGTCGATACTCATATTATGAAGTTGTTCTACCTTACGCTTTCAAGCAAAGCTTAATTTCTCAAAACAGCCGACCGGGTCGTTACACATGAAGTTGTCGCAACAATTGAGGTTGTGTGCTACAACAGGATTAGAATTAATCCTAGGTTTACAAAAGAGTTTTTGTAAATGCAGTTTTTGTCTCAGTGATTTTAGTGAAGAGTTTAGGAAAATTCCACTAGAAAGTAGGTCGTATTTTTTTCACCTTTTGAGCTAGGTGTTTTTCATGTAAAATATTTGTGTTCTTTAATTTCTGTAATCATTATTCCACAACAGTAGTAGTTGAACACATAGAAGAACCAGGTCCTTTTATAATCAAGTTAAGCAAAAAATTGGGTACCACACAAATTATCGCCCCTCTTGTGTGGTATTTAAGTATAAAAAATCACTTACATAACAGATTAACAAGACCTAAGCTACCAAGGACAAGTGGAAGCTATATCTGAAATACACGAATATCTTCAGGGTCACCTCCTGACATCACTAGCGGCTCTGCACCAAAAGAAAATCTGCACGAAAGGTGTAGAAATGTAGTATGAGAATAACCGACCCAATATACCTAGTATAACCTCGTCTAAGTAGTGACGAGGCTTTTTAGTTAAAAGATACTCACTGATAAAGCATACACCGTAAATCAGTAATAGAACTATCCCTCGATATAGCAGAGAAGATTACATGAAACGAATAAGCAAAATAATAAATGAGTGCTAGCAGAGATCACAATTAAGCATCTTACAATACCTCGACCAATCCTTTTCTTAGAATAAAAAAATAAACCACGACAGTCACTTCATAACTTTCACGGAATGTACTCAGATATTAAGTCAATTACATGGCATCATCCTTCGTGCTTTTATCCCATCCTCACCCAATATAAATATAACAGAACCAACCGGATGACAGAAATACCGATAACAATATTTACGAAATAGGAAATACACAAGTAGCAATAATGAATGAGGATATACATATAGACAATAGTAAAAGTCTAGGAGGAAAGCATGTGAGCAATAACAGCAATTGGAAGACAAGGAATATCGACTTCAACTAACTAGCATGATGGAGGCCTTGGTATAGGTATAACAAATAAGAAGGAAGCACATGATCTTTACAAGTTAACAAGTAGAGGAATGAATGACTAACATAGAAAAAGGGATTGTACTCACACGCAACAGAATAGACACGACGTGGATGTAATTATAACAATAGGAAGTAGGCATGTATTTGCAAATTAAACAAGTGGAAGATATGAGAACACAAGAATGATTAAAATAGAGGGCAAGGACCAGACAGGACAATAACAACAAGTCACACAAGATCTATAAGTACGACAATAACCGCTCAAGATAAAGACATGAACATATACACGGAAAAGAGATATCACAACATAATTCTTGTCACTCATCCTTGCCTGCACGAAAATACCCACCGTGCCATGATATCACGATAATATAAAAGCATAACAATATAAATGAAATGGTACGGTATCACCTTTCGTATTTTTACTCTCAAATGATATGGCACGGCATCACCTTTCGTACTTTTACTCTCAATAATGTGGCACAACATCATCCTTCGTGCTTTTACTCTCAATAATATGGCACGACATCACCCTTAGTGTTTTTACTCTCAAATGATATACCACAGCATCACCCTTCGTGCTTTACACTCTCCCTAAGATGGTAATGAATAGACAATGGCACGACATCACCCTTTATTCTTTACACTCCCACTGAGATGATAATGAATAAGTTAAGTCTTGATTTCTAACATTTAATACTATGTTCTTATTTTCTAAGATTCAAGTAAGGCATGAAGCAAAAAGGTCACGTAATTCTACAAGATAAAATTATAACATAATCTACCCCCAAGCATGATTAACCCTAGCACATATATATGCGTTAGTCACCTCATATATGTATCATCCCCGCATGTAGCAAACAATGTCAAATAGTAGAAAAATTCCCTCAAGAAAGTTAGATAAGATACTTACCTCAATTCAGCTAACTCAATACTCAAATTCAGCTTTTCCTTTACAAATTCACCTCTACTCGGCTCAACCTAGCAAAAGACGACTTGAATACATGAGAAAAAAATTTCATTTAATAAATTTGTGATTTTTATTCAATTTCTAAAAAGTCAGCAAAAGTCATATTCCGAGCTCGTCCGGTCAAAACCCGAGTTCAAGGGTAGGTCTTGACTACCCATAGCCTCACGAGTCCAAATACGTATTTTTTTTTCAAATCCTAGTTCGATTTGACTCTGAAATACAAAATTTTTATTTTTTAAAATTTTGACAAAATCCCCAAAATGTTTCCTATATTTCTCATGAATTTGTTGTTAAACCTTATATAAAATTATGAAATGTAGTTGAGAATTGGTTAAAGGTAATTACCCAATGATTTGGCATAAAAATCTCTCCACAAAATCGCTTCCCATCGAAGCTAGGGTTAAAAATATATCAAAATAAAGCTAAGCCATGGAATTCTCAGCTATATGCAGGTTGTAGATGTTGCATTTGTGACATGGGGTTCGCAAATACGAACAATAAGTCACAAAAGCGAACCTCCTGCTAAGGTCGCATCTGTGACCCAACAGAAATGTGAATGCAATAATTTTGCAAAAGCGACAGGGGTCCTCGCAAAAACGACCTGCCACACTTTGCAAATGTGAGGGGCTTCTTCGCAAATGTGACCATTCCCCTAGCAGCCCAATTTCACAAATGATATGGATGCTTCACAATTGCAACTTTGGCATTTGCGAAAAAAACATCTCAAATGTGATAACACCAGTACTAACACTCAACTATTATGAAAAATCATTCGGAAACCAATTCGAGACTTACCGAGCCCCCGAGGCTCCAAACTAACCATGCAACCAAGTCCTGGTAAAAAAAACACGAACTTAATCACGCGATCAAATAATCAAAATGACCTTTAAAACTACGAATCTGACGCCAAAACGCACGAAGATCAAAATAAACTTCAAAGACTTCTAGAATCGCAGCCAAGCGTCTGAATCATATCAAATCAACTCCAAATGGCACCAAATTTTGTAGACAAAATCCTTATGATGAAATGAACCTACTCGAAGCTTCAAATCACGCATAACAACCTCGAAACGACGAATCGCACCTCAAGTCAAAAACAATAGACTTTGAAACTTCAACTTTTACAACCGATGTCGAACCTATTGAATCACGTCCAATTGACCTCAAAATTTGCACACAAGTCATATTTTCCATACAGACCAACTCCAAATTTAGAAATCAGAATCTGACCCCGATATCAAAAAGTCTACTCTCGGTCAAACTTTCCAAAAATCTAACTTTCGCCAGTTCAAGACTAATTCGACTACGGACCTCCAGTTACCATTCGGACATGCTCCTAAGTCCATAATCATCCAAAGGAGCTATCAGAACTGACGACACTCCATTCTAAGGTCAAATGCTAAAAAGTCAAATTTGGTCAACTCTTCCAACTCAGAGCTTAAATCTTGAAGTTCATTCTTCCAAATCGATTCCGAATAACATGAAAGCCAACACCGATGATTTATGCTAGTCATAATACATCACACGGAGATAATCAAGCCCTCAAAATACTTAGCGAATTGCAGATACTCAAAATGACCAGTCGGGATATTGCACATATAAATCATTTAAATCCTATAAAATTGAAAAAACATAGTGCATAAATAAAATTCAATCATGTCACTAAAACTAAAAAAAGGTATGTCTAAGAATTAAATTAACTAAACACCATATTTAACAAAAGATTTTTGTCCATATTTAGAGTTTCTAGTCTGGAAGACCATTAATTTGTATAAATTTATCAAATCTATCATGAAAATGATTTTGGAGAGAAAATCTAACTAACCAGAACAACATTTATGATGTAGCCTGAAATGACAAGTTAGACTCCTATATATTGCAACCATGCCAAAGGAAATTCATAAGTTTCTCTCAAACGTATAAGCATAATCAATTATGGCAAAAGTTTCAATCTCTTGTTGTTTCCTCCTTATAATCACATACCTATCTATAGTCAACTTAACAATTGCGAGAGATCACCCGTTAGTGCATGAATTGCTTGGTGATGCAACATGCACGGATGCGCTTAAGACTGTAAGATGCTTGGTGGACGAAGATTGTGATGCCAGATGCACTGAGTTACATGAAGATTCATTAGTTGCTGCATCTTGCATAGAAGATCCAATGTTGCCTGATGCTATTTGTGTCTGTGGATACCTTTGTTAATAGTTTCTTTGAATTGCAATGATAAAAATTTCTACTCAAATTTCATCTATCTGTTTTATATGTTTACTTCTTGTCTCGTTTTTGTATTTTGCAACAAATGTTCGGAGCGAATTTAAAATAAAATAGGTTCAGTCATATAACATTGATCGTGTCATTAAAAGTGAAAAAGACAAGGGTATAAATAAAATTGATAAAATCCAATATTTAGGAAAGTACTTTTTGCCAGAAATTGAACACTAATTTTGAAAATTAGTTAGCAACATCCAGATTTCCTCATATTGAGGCTTAGAAAACAGAACCCCTTCATTTTTTAAATAAGATAAATAAATTTCAGTAACAAGGGTCAAACTTAAAATGAAGATTTAGAATTAATTAAAAAAAGGTTGATTAAAGGAAAATCGAGTAACAAGAATTAAAGGAAAGCGAAAAGTGAGATATAAAATTGTATGGGGTAATCTTTTTAGTTCTGTAAATTAAATCATATTTTTTTGCTTCTTGATCTTTTTCTCCGTCATCCCAACACAACAATGACTTTCTCGAAGTAAGTATAAATTTGACTCCTCGTGACTTTTATTAATGCATTATGGACTTGTTAATAATAATGGTGATCTCAATATTCTTGTCGAGTTTTAGATTAAGAAGGCGTTCTATCTGTGTATAAAGATATAATTTTAAAGAACTCTACTCATGTTTTGATTCGTAACATTAACTTGAAAATTTAAAGTTGAGGAACAAGAAAAAGTAGAATAAAGAAAAATCGAGTAATGAGATTCAAAAGAAAGTTGAAGTAAAATTCTATGAGGTAACCATTTTAGTTGTTGAAATAAAATTATAATATGTTATTGTTTTTCCTTTTTCTCCTTCATTATAACAAAAAAAAATTCCCTCGAAGTAAGTATAATTTTGATTTCACATGATTTCTAGACCTATTAATAGTAACAATTATCTCTTCTTCTTGTCGAGTTTTAGACTAAGCGGGGTTTCTTCCCCTTTTAAAAGGTAATATAGATATAATTTTGGGGACTTCCACTCAGGAATTCATAATTGTAATTTTCCTTGTACTTTAAAATACCATGCTTATTTCCCTTATTCCGATTTGCTTGTAATAATTCTTTTAATCTATTTTTCATTAGTTAAAAAATTATAATTTTATTAAATTACTCTTACAAATAACTATCATAAGTAGATACATTTTTTTTTGGTAAAACTTGTGAAGTATTTACCATAACCAACCAAAATAACGAATTTACATACTAAGAGCATCCAACGTCTTTGCCATCTTTAGAAGTGTCACGATCCAAAATTCGCTAGTCGTGACGGTACCTAACTCGATCACCTGGGTAAGCCAACTAACAGTTAATACAATCCAAATGAGATTTATCAGAAGACATTGAAGAATTATAGGAACATCTATAGAAAAACTCAAGGACTGGTAGTACCAATCATGAGCTTCTAAGACTTAAAATTTACAACAGCTAGTATGAATAATTACATCATCAGTTTGAAGTTTACATAAATAGATTAGCAAAATCTAGAGCTAACAAGAACAAGTGGCAGCTATAACCGGAACACATGTACATCTTTAATGCCAGCTCTTGCTATTCGCAGGGACTCCTACTCTCAAATTTGCACGCAAGGTGCAGAAGTGTAATGTAAGTACAACCGACCCCATGTACTTAATAAGTATCTTAACCTCGGTGAAATAGTTATGAGACTTTTTTGTTAAGAGATACACACTAATATAAATTGTGTAATAGACTAGCAATAGAATAATACTAGAAGATAACAATAAAGAGTACAAGAATCAATTATGTGAAAGATTAAATGATTACTAGAATAAATCATGATTTAATATTCCTCAAATATCACGACAAATCCTTTTCTTAGAGCGATAATGTAACGAACCGACCCGTCGTCTCATAAGTTATCGCTATATTTTTCCCGTTTTATTCTTCTTCATGTTTCATTGTCGGCATTTGGTGTGTTAGAGTTGATTTGGATTGGTGTTAGTAGGAAATGAGACACTTAGTCTCTTTAAGGAAGGTTTGGTTTGAAAAAGTCAATCGGATTTTGACTTATGAGTTAGAAGACTCGGATGTAATTCCGGTGATTCAGTTAGCTTCGGGAAGTGATTTGTGATATAGAAGTGTGATCGGAAGTGATTTTGGAGGTCCGGTGTAGAATTAGGCTCAAATTGGCGAAGTTAGCATTTTGGCGATATCCGGTTGATAGGTGAGATTTTGATCATAGGGTCGGAATGGAATTCTAAGAGTTGCAGTATCTTCGTTAGGTGACTTGGGATGTGTGTGCAAAATTTCAGATGATTCGGAGGTGATTTGGTTGGGTTTTTGATCGAATGCATGTTTCGGAAGTTTTTGAAGAACTTAGGATTGAATTCGATGAGAAATGAGGATTTGTGTGTTGTTGGATGTGTTTTTAGGATTGGAAAATTTTTGAATAATGTTGTAGGATACATTGGTACTTTTGGTTGTGGTCCCGGGGGCCTCGGGGTGGGTTCCGATGGTTAAACGGAGAGTTTTGGAATTTTTCCTAGGTAAAGGACTATTGGTATCTGGTATCTTCATACCTGCGATTATGGGATCGCAGGTGCTGTTACGCAGAAGCGATATTTGGCCTGGGTTTTGTTTCCGCAGAAGCGGTTGGGGATGCCGCATCTGCGAAGCCACAGATGCGGGAATGAGGTCGCAGAAGCGGGCGTTGGGACTTTGGGAATTTCCGCAGAAGCAGAAGTCGCAGAAGCGACAATTGGACCGCAAAAGTGAGATGACTTGACAGATTCATTAATTAGTCTTCTTCGCGAATTTTTGAAAGAGCAACATATTTCATTTCGGACTTGGAGAGTTTTTGGGCGATTTTGACGAGGGTTTCGAGGGCTTTGATCAAATATGAATTCTTGGACTTAGAACATAATTTTTATGGTGTAAATACATGTATTAGAACTGAAAACTCAAGGAATTAAAGGTCAAAAATGGTGGTTTAGGGCTTGAGCCTAAGAGAGCTTAAAGGGATTTGAGAGGTCAAATGAACTCCGATTCTTGTGATTTTGATATGTATAGACACTTGGCGAGATAAGGAATCGGTTGGTGTGAAAGTTTCTGAGTTTCGAGAAGTGGGCCCGAGGCTCGGGTTTTGCTAATTTCTGGAATTCGTATTATTTTTTAATTATTTTGATTGGGTTTTGTTCCCTTTGTTGATACCCAATTTTTCCTTATATATTTTTATACTCAAAATACTCTCAAAATAGCATATGTATGCACATATGAGCATCCCAAAAGATTTTGGTATTTTTAAAGAATTTTTAAACTAATTTAGGACCTATTTTTATACCATAAATCCCAATAATTATTCCCAAAAACCTGCCATTTTGGAGAATAGTTAATTTTATTCATGATTTTTGTATAATTTTACGAGTCCATTTGGTATTTTTAAAACTAAATTGCATGGAATTACAATTTTAGCCCATTTTCGGATTTAATAGGATTTTAATTATAAAATCAATACCAATATTTTTAAATTAATACTTACATATGGTTTGCTAACTCTGTGCTTTTAATTTGACTTTTAGTATATTTTACTATTTTTATAAATTCAAAAGAGAAAAATGGCTATTTCAATTTTGGCCTCAAATTGCTTTCAATTATAGCCCAATTCTGACCCCAATTAACCCAATTAAATAACCCAATTACCCGACCCATTCCCAAACCCACTCGGCCATTGTTTTAATCCAGGTCGTTGATCATTTTGATCAACGTCCACGGTTTCACCATTCCTTTTTAACTTACCAACCCCTAACCCTATCTATCATTTTTCTTTTTGACCGCCGCCCTCAAACCCTCGTCCTCTCAAACTCTCTCTAGCCCCTCCGAAACCCTAGCCTTCTCCCACCGGTTTTCACAATGTTTCACCGGAATCCATGGAATCCCCAACCCCTGGGTGGCCTCTACTCACCTTCGTGTGCTCTTGTACACCTGCTACTGGAAGATTCAAGGTCTGACCTTGAAGGTTTTCGCTTAGATCTTCGCCGATTCAAGTTTCACGGCCATCTCCGGCATGTCCTAGTCCTATGAGCCTATCTCTGGCTCACCTGGCTCAGAGCAGACCCTTTTCCAGGCCTTTCTCATTTCTAGGGTTCTTCTGAAACCCTAGCCCTTCGAGGTTTTCCTATATTTCTCTAGACCCGCTCTAGATCCATGCTTGTCTTAAGGTTTTCAAATGATTTCTTGAATCTCTTTCAAAAGTTTGCTTTCAAAAACTGTTCATCTTCTTCGATTTAGGGTTTCTTTGATTTTTACTCGTTCTACTGTGATTTTATGTGGTGTTCTTACTGTATTCGTCCTACTGTGACTCCTGTTTGTTTCTACTTTGACTCCTATGTGCTTTCTTCTACTATGTTTCCTCCTAATGGTTCCTTGTATTTTTCTTTTACTGTGTTTTCCCTCAGCATGTTTTCACGAAACGATTGAGTTCCTTTGGGTTTTCTGAGTTTGCTCATGTCTGATTTGTTCATCCCTACACTGGATTAATGACAAAAACCCTAGAATTTGGGGTTTTTCGGACCACATGTATGTGACTTGTAGGTTCTCATCTCTGAACTAGTTTGATTTCAATTTCTTTGTTTTTCATATGATTTTGACCTTTTTGCCAAAGCTTTTCTACACTAGATTTTCCTACCGATTCTTTACAATGACAGTACAACCTTCTTTCATGTTTGACGTGTTCGTATGCTCCTTATATACTACGAATTTCCCCCTAAAGTGGTTTTCCAAATTTGCAATTAGTTCAAAATTTCTTCTGAATATAGCTTGATTGATTTCTTTCCATTTTTGCCCGTGATCAACCTAAGTAAAACCTTCCTCTTTTTTTCAGACTTGATTCATTCGTATAAAAATCTCAGAACTTTCGATTTACTATTTGTTAATTGGTTTTCTTACCTTATTTGCACAAACCCTGTATTTCCAAAACCTCTCCTTAAATAACTTTTATGTATTTACCCTTAGTTTTATACTATGCACAATGTTGTTTATTTGATCCCCTTTCCTTAAATATTTCTTGTCCTTTACTGATCAAATTGGGATTCCTTAATCAAAGGAACCTCAGTTAATTGATTGATCTTAGTTGATACTCGACTAATTTTCTTTCCTTGCTTGCATGTCTGATTTCAAGTATAAATACATGCTCTTCTTTTCACTTCATCATGGAATTCTGACTGCAAATCAAAATCAGAATTCACCTCTTTGTCTTATTTACTACTACTATTACTACTCTCCATTTCTCTACTCAACTACTGAGCATTCTACATCTGTACTTCCCGCTGTCTGAACTTCTAAGCACTTGGGGAGTTTTATTGAGTCTGTTCCGGTTGTTCCTGGCTGTCTGTTTGCTGTTACTACCCTGCTATTCTAGAATTTACAACTGGTATGTTCTTCTATGTTAAATAGCATCCTTGTTATATGTTCAACTTCTCTGCTTTTACCCCTTCTTTCTTTGTGTGTTTATTTATCCTTTCCTGCACTATGTAACTACCTTAAAGCATACTATGTCTCTTTAGGTTATGTTTTAATCCCTTTCCCTCTATTCCCTTTTTATGTGAGTATTTTCCTCTAAGAGAAGGCCTTGGAATCTGGAACCCGGATTTGGTAAAACACATGTATTGGATATCAAGATTGCATTAGGCAGTTTGGATCTAACTGTGGGCTATGATATATTTTATTTTTTACTTTTGGCTTTGTAATAATAACTTTGTAATAAAAACTTGGGGAATATAATAGTAAAAGGTATGGGAGGGTTTTTTAGTTGTTTGCATGTTAAAGGGTAGAAATCATGCCCATAGTACTTTTACTCCGTTAAATCACCTAGAAATCATGCCTATAGGAATTTTACTCCTTTGAATCTCCTAGATATCATGCGTATAGGATTTTTAATACTTTGAATCGCCTAGATATCATGCATGTAGGACTTTTACTACATTGAATCACATAGATATCATGTCTATAGGCTTTTAACGTTTGACTCACCTAGAGATCATGTCTATAGGCTTGCATTTTTCTTCATTCAAGCATATAGAAATCATGCCTATAGAATTGCATAAAAAAATAGGAAAACCATAGGATAACAACACTCTCGTCTGCCTGAAACGGTAAAAATAGCACTGAGTAAATAAAGAAATCGAAGTAGACATCCTGCCTATAGAATCTCAAGCTCGCTCGAGTTATAAGCATTTAATCTGGCAACTATTTCAATGTTTTTCAACAGATTCGTCCAAACCTGTCTGCAAGTTAATAAACACGCGTTCCTAAAATCGTTTTTCCCAATTCTCTGTCTGAAATTCTTTATTTCTTGAAGTTACTATCAAAACAACTTTCAAACTCTCGCCTCCTTTTTATAAACACTTTACTCCTGAAACATTTCTTTAAACAGTTCCAGCGACTTTCCCAAAACCTTTCTGAACTTCTGCAGATTCATACTTCTTTCGAAACGTGTCTGTGTCAGTCCTTAATTAATAATCCGGTAAAATACTCTAGATCCTAACAATTGGATCCAAGTTGCTTAATGTAGACCTTTTATCTAATTCTATGTGTTAAACTGATCCGTCCGCCGCTTAATTTTAATTTAAGACCAAACCAGTATATGCAAGACATGCTAAACTATATGTTGTCTGTTTAAAGGGGTTTCTTTGAGCCTTGGTTTGTCTTATTGTTCTTTCCCCTACTTGGTATCTGTTTTGAATGACGAATTAGACTTTTATCCTTTGAAACTCCATGCAAAGCCCCCATCCCTTTCTTCCCCTTTTAGGATTAGAAGTCCTAACACCCCAGGACTAATAGGTTAGGGCTGGTACTAGCATGCAATAAGTAAAACGAGACTAATCGCGTTTAAATACCTTAATGGGGTGGGAAGGGTAGAATATGGATATGATGACTGGTGCGCTAATATCTCGTGTGAGAATGATTGCTGGGTATTGCACCAAAGTGATCCATATTATGCTTAACCTTAGGACCCCCTTCTTCTTCTTTAATGTTCTATCTTAGATTAATGTTTTCAAAACAACTTGTGTCGTTTTTCTTTCAAAATTTTCAATTTGCTATGTTTCCTATGTGCAAACTTTGCTTGTTCACGCCTACTCTTAAAGTCACAATTAAGCACGGCCGGGAACCACACTAGTGGATCTTAAGGGGTGCCTAACACCTTCCCCTCGAGATAATCTCAAGCCCCTACCCGAACTCTGGTTTTCTTTCAAAGTATTCTTCTCTACTTTTAAAGTGTCCTAATGCACTATAATCATTAGGTGGCGACTCTCCAAAATCCATAACCCAAATTCCCCAAAAGTGGATAAAAGAGTCATTCCACCCATATTGTCAAAACCCGCTTTTCGCCCTTAGAAAAGTAGGGGCGTCGACAGCATGGCGACTCTGCTGTAGATTTCTTTAAGGCTTTTGACATTACGTGCTTTGTGACTTTATTGCTTCCTTGATTGCATTTACTTTCAGTCTTTAATTGTTTCATCAAGAATACTAACTTGGCTCTTCATGTTTTTCTTTCCTTTTAATTTCTGCTTTTACTGCCTTATTATTTCAATTCTGTTGTAATTTACGAGCATTTATTGTAATCTTTATTTTTATGAACATGAAAATACATGAAATTTGCTTCATTATTGTAACTGCATTTTTTCAACATCATATTCCACTCGTGCCAAAACAAATCCTATAGCAACGCTTATAATGAGTGGTTGCGCCCTTCCGATATTATAACCCCTAAATGTGGAAAAGGCATATTTGCGGTAAAACCAATCGATCAACGGTGTAGTCCACGGTTCCGCGGCTTTCCCTCTTGAGTTGTTCGCTAAAGGGTACTTTGTCTAGCACTTCAAAAAATAGAAACCTTATTCCATTAAGTTGTTCTTGAATCATGGTCAACCCTAGCCGAGTCAGTTATGTTGTCCACATAATGACTCCTTAAGATAGCCTAAACCAAAGTCCATCGGGTTTCCTCGAAACCCGAACGGGCACCTCCACGTTATGTGCATTTATTTGGAGAACTAAATTCCTTTAGCTAATTATTGATTTAAATAGTCGAGTCTTGTGGGGTTAAGAGCCTAACACTTTGTTTTGCAGAAAATGAGGCACGAAGTCCCCAGATTCAGTATTGTATCCAACATTCACCCAGGGTTGCTAAGCTAGTGGGAAGATCTTCATGCCAGCGATCAAACCCTCGTCCGCAAGTACTTAGGGAATTTGCCCTCACTTCTTGAAATCCAACCTAACAATAAAATCATAGAGGCTGCCACTTTGTTGTGGGATAGTGATCGATCGGTGTTTTGCTTTGGAGATTTAGAAATGACCCCTTTACTAGAAGAAATAGGAGGTTTAGCTGGTATCCCTTGGGAGACTCCAGGTCTGCTTATGCCGGAAAACTGCAAAAGTAGAGGCTTCCTTAAGATGATGGGACTCAAGAAAAATCCCGACCTAGATTGCTTCAAGGACTCCTATATACCATTTGATTTCTTGTATGAAAGGTATGGCCATAGCATGTCTTATCGCACCTACATGACGAGTTCGCCCTAACCTCTTTGGAGAACATACATAGGAGGGCCTTTGTGTTCATGTTTTGCTTCTTGGGTATGATAATCTTTCCCATGAAGAAGGCTAGAATCCACACCAGACTAGCCATGGTAACCAAAACCTTAATGGAAGGTATCGACGGACAGACTTTCAGCATAGTGCCCATGATCATCGCCGAGATATATCGAGCCTTGGGAAAATGTCAACAAGGGGCTCCGCACTTCGAGGGTTGTAATCTATTACTGCAACTTTGGCTCATAGAACACCTTCAGAAAGGCGACTACATACAAGAAATCATACGCAGGTATTGGGATGAACACATCGCTTTTCACCACCCAAAGCGAATAAACTTCATGCCCAACATGTTCGCTCAGCCAGAGGATGCCAGTGGATGGGTAGAGTTGTTTGAAAATCTAAAAGAAGAGCAAGTTCAGTGGATGTTCGAGTGGTTCCCAACAGGGGAGTTCATTATCCGTTCTCGAGACGCGCCATTCCTCATACTCATCGGTCTAAGGGGAACTCATCCTTATGTCCCTCTCCGGGTCATGAGGCAAGCTGGAAGAAAGCAAATCATACCCAGGATAGAGAAAATGAGTCATTTTAGGGCTGACTTTCAAGATAATGACCACATAGGTGTCACGCTCAACATATGTGGCACTGCAAGCTCGTCTTAGGAAAGGAGTCTATCAAACCAGACAGGTATCATGCCGGGTGTGTACCGCATTACACGGGTTGGTTGGAAGATGATCACAATGGTTTGGGTCGTCCAGGATTTGTCCACGGGCATATGATTATTGATGAGAAAACTTAAGTGCAGGTCAAATACAATCAGCTGCGCAAGAGGATACAAGAATGTGAGAATGAACATCGGGAAATACAGGAAGACAACGAGAAGCTGATCAATGAGTGGAAAGATATGGCTGTCAACGCCAACAACCGGCTAGGGTATCTGGAGCGAGGTATGGTGGAGTTAGAAGGAAAGTTCTTTAAAATAATTGAAGACTGTCAGAATGCCGGGGAAGTGCAGGCGGACATCTGGCTCGAGACTATCTGCTGTTAGGACTGCGAGAGTTGATGCAGCTGTACGAGGGAGGCAAGAGTACCGAATCTGGGGAAGGTCCTTCTGGGACCAAGTAGTTAGGATCTTTTATTTCATGCTTTCTCAATGTAATAAGGCCACTGGCCATTAGTGACATCTTTTTTCATTCAGTTGTTTTAAGACTCGTCTTTTTTTATCAATAGAATGAGGCATTTAGCATTATAAGTTCTCCAAATTTAATTTGTCCCTTGGCCTACCTCAGGTACAACGAGGCACCCAAATTAGGAAATGACTTATACTATTGCACAACGTGTTTAAATATCGCAATATTATTTCTTAGAATCCGCACTAACTTTTTACATTTTTGTTTTTCTTTTATTTTTATTCCCCTCCCCAAAGGTTAGTTCGTGCATTCTGGCACCATCAGCATACTCAACAAGATCCAAGGGCCCTCCACCTCCTCCTCCTCCAAGTTCTACCGAAAACAGGAACAAAGGCAAAATGGGAGATGCAAGCGCTAGAAAGGAACTTGAGGAAACTTCTCAAAATGCTGCAATGACCAAGGAGACTGCTGCTCACCTTGAGCAAACATTACTGAGATTTTGAGAGGAATTGGACTAAGTTCGGAACCTGGCAAGCCTGTCAATCACTCTTGCCGCTCCTGATGTAAACACCCAAAACCCTTCACCTCCACAGAATATCCCGCAACCACCAATACAACCCACTTATGCCCAAGTCTGCAACACATGCAATAACACTCCACTGCTCATTCCCGAACCACAAAACACCACAAAAGACCATAACACTCCTATCTTTGGGGACACTATACCCCACTACACTCAGCCAATCACAAGTGCGCCCGAATCAGATGACAAGGGCTCCCTCATTCAGAACTTGGCCACTGAACTTAAGAAGTTGACTAGCCGGGTCCAAGGTTTCGAAGGTAGCAAAGGTGTTTAAGGGTTGAACTATGAAGATCTTTGTGTTCAGCCAGATGTTGAGCTCCCAGGGGGGGTACAAACCTCCCAAGTTCGAGATGTTCGACGGTATAGGTGATCCCAGGGTCCACTTGAGAATGTATTGTGATAAGTTGGTAGGAGTCGGAAGGGACGAGAAAATTCACATGAAGTTGTTCATAATGAGTCTGAAGGGCAATGCTTTATCATGGTATATCAGCCAGGATGCAAATAAATGGACAAGTTGGGTGAACATGGTGTCTGACTTTATGGACCGATTTAGGTTCAACACTGAGAATGCACCAGATATGTTCTATATCCAGAATCTAAAGAAGAAGCCCACAGAGACCTTTCGCGAGTATGCTATTCGTTGGAGGTCAGAAGCTGTTAAGGTCAGGTCGGCCTTGGAGGAAGAACAGATGAATAGGTTCTTCGTCCGTGCTTAGGATCCGCAGTACTACGAAAGGCTGATGCTCATAGAGGGTCAAAAGTTCTCCGATATCATCAAGTTGGGAGAAAGGATTGAAGAAGGCATAAAAAATGGTATGGTCACTAAACTCGAGGCGTTGCAAGCTACCAACAAGGCTTTACAGTCTGGTGGCTCGTTAAAGAAAAGGAAGTAAATTCCGTAATGGCTGCGCAGAG
Source organism: Nicotiana glauca (assembly GCA_026770625.1). NCBI lineage: Eukaryota > Viridiplantae > Streptophyta > Magnoliopsida > Solanales > Solanaceae > Nicotiana > Nicotiana glauca. The sequence continues at coordinate 42,035 of MU757342.1, read as the reverse complement.
GAATAGTGCCCCTATGAAGTACCAGACCTATCCCTCAACTACACTCACATATCAACCTACCATAAATTATCAAGCACCCTCACCTACATACCAAATGCCACCATCTTCCTATCAATCACCTCCACTACCCACATATCAACCTACCTCACCCCGATATTCCCAACCCGCATCTTTATACCAAGCATACAACTCCCAACCTTCTCACTACCCGTCACTACCTACCCGCCAAAACTTTCCTCGGCCCAAACCAATTTTCGACCGTAAGCCTCCTAGATAATACACCGCCATTGCCGAACCAATTGACCAACTATATGAAAAACTCAAACAGTCGGTTACGTTACCCCTATCCAAGCCGTAACTCCAGAAAATCCCTCTCAATGGATCAAGCCAAACAAGACCTGTGCATACCATTCCGGGATGAAAGGCCATACCATCGACAAGTGTTGCTCGTTGAAAGACAAGATTCAGAATCTCATTGATAACAAGGTCATTATAGCAAATGAGCCGGCTCCTAATGTCCGACATAACCCTCTGCCCGACCATAAGGGTGGGGGCATCCATATTATCGATATTGAAGATGATTAGGACCCTAAGGGGTCAATCTGTTTGATAGCTGAAGGAGATGAGCCCAAGAAGCCAGTAATTACCCTCAATCCCATTGTTGTTCAGATCCAGCCCTTTGAGAGCGATGTGGTAAATGTGTCTGTACCACTCGAGTTTGAAGCACCTCCTGCAAAGACACCAAAACCGATTGAAGTTGAGTTCGGGATTCCCAAGGCATCTGCACCACTTGAAGTCACTGTGTTACCTCCCAGGATGCCAATTTCGGTCTCTATGACAGACATGGCCGCATTCAAGTAAAATGCCATACATTGGGATTACACAGCTGAGGCTAGAAGGAAGGGAAAGACATATACTGAGAAGCAATCATCGCACAAGGCATGACCAGGACAGGCAGGGTATACACCCCAAAACATTTGGCTGAGTCTAGCAAGCAAGCCTCTGGACGAACTGTTGAAACTGGACCCGAGGACTTTTGGAGGAAGATACAGGCCAAAGAATACTCAGTCATTGAGCAACTGAACAAAACACCAGCACAAATTTCTATTCTGGCTCTTCTGCAAAGCTCTGAGGCACATAAAAATGCCTTAATGAAAATACTGAGCGAAGCTTATGTTCCCAGCAACATAACAGGAGGCGAATGGAAAATATGGTAGGGCATGTGTTGGAAAGCCACAAGATCACCTTCCACGAGGATGCGTTGCCACCAGAAGGGCTTAGTCACAATAAGGCATTGCACATCACTGCGCAATGCGAGGATTATTTTATCACCAGGATCTTAATCAACGGGGGATCCAGCCTTAACATCTGTCCGTTAATAACTCTCAGGACATTGGGAAAAGGATTTCATGAGATCAAGGACGGAGCTATCAGTGTCAAAGCTTTTGATGGATCTCAAAGATCCACCATCGGAGAAATTAGCCTGTTCCTACAGATGGGACCCACCTGGATCGATGTTGACTTCCAAGTCATAGACTTGCCAGCATCCTACAATTTGTTACTAGGACGACCATGGATCCACGCCACTGGGGCTGTGGCGTCAACCTTACATCAGGCTGTGAAATTTGAATGGAATCATCAGGAGGTGATCATTCACAACGACGGTAGCAACCCTATATACAGTCGCCAAACCATCCCGATGATCGGAGGTAGAAGGAGAATAGGTGGAGAAATATACCATCACATCGAGCGAGTCAATGCCATAGACAAAGACAAGTGGTGGGATAACAAAATTAAGAGCATCCTGAACTGGTGCGGGTATGAGCCTGGAAAAGGACTTGGCAAAAATCTTCAGGGCATCACCAAGCCTATCAAGTTGAAGAAGCATGGAACCACCTTCGGCCTGGGATACGAGTACACCTGGGAGGAGTTCAATCACTGGTCACCACCATGGCGCAGTCCCTACTGCCCATTGGAATATCCCATACCCCAGCTGGTGCAGACGTTTCAGCCAGCTGATGTCATATACGGATCAGAGGAAGATGAGACACTGGCAGCAATGAAGAACCTGTTTCTGGAGGATGATATGGACTGCTGTGTTATCTTCGAGGAGGAAGGGGAGGAAGGCCCTTCCATTCAAGCCGTGAACCAAGGAGAACACCTCACCAATTGGTCAGTCAGGACCACCAGTGCCCGGAGAGCTTCGGGGTAGCAAGGCTAAACGACGCACTATGTATTGCATTTTTACTTTTTAGTTGATTTTACTTTCCTGCATTGTCTTTACTTTTGAAAAGAGCTCCGATGTTTCAAACAGTTATGAATTTAATCGAAAGCATTTTCCTAGTTTATCTTTATATCTTTCTCTTATTACTTTTCTCTACCATTTACTTTATTTTACACAGCATTACTATTACATATCTTGATGATGAACCAACGACTGTGTCTTGCAACAAGGAAATGCAACAAACGGACATAGATTCAGAAGAGGATGAAATACCATAAGAGGTTGTCAGAGAGGTCGAGAATTTTGAGAAAAGGCCTAAGTCCAACTTGGACGAAACTGGGGTTGTTAATTTGGGAGACGCAGAGAATGTCAAGGAAACACGTATCAGAGTACATTTGTCACCACCAGAAAAGAAAGAGTACACAGAATTCTTAAAAGAGTATGAGGACATCTTTGCATGGTCCTACGACGACATGACAGGTCTCCACACATCCATTGTGGCTCACAACTTGCCGACAGATCCGGCATGCCCGCTGGTAAAACAGAAGCTCAGAAAATTCAAGCCAGACATCAGTTTGAAAATCAAAGGAGAGGTTACCAAGCAAGTCAAAGTAAGGGTTCTCAGAGTGGTAGAATATGCGACATGTTTAGCGAACATCGTGCCGGTACCAAATAAAGATGGGAAAGTTAGAGTCTGTGTCGACTATTGAGATCTCAACCAGGCCAATCCTAAGGACGATTTCCCTTTGCCAAATATACACATACTGATTGACAACTGCACCAAACATGAGCTGCAATCGTTCGTCGATTGTTTTGCTGGATAACACCAGATATGGATGGATGAAGAAGATGCAGAGAAAACAACATTCATCACGCCATGGGGAATATACTATTACAGAGTGATGTCGTTCGGTTTAAAGAATGCCGGTGCCACCTACATGAGGGCCATGAACACTATCATTCATGACATGATACATAAAGAAATCGAGGTGTATGTGGATGATGTCATCATCAAATCCAAGAAAGCTGCAGATCACATGGAAGATTTGAGGAAGTTCTTCAACAGATTGAGGAGATACAACTTGAAACTGAACCCAGCCAAGTGTGCATTCGGGGTCCCTGCTGGAAAGTTATTGGGTTTCATTGTGAGTCACCGGGGAATAGAATTGGATCCGTCAAAGGTCAAAGTCATTAGAGAGTTGCCACCGCCAAAGAACAAGAAGGATGTAATGAGTTTTCTAGGAAGACTCAACTATATCAGCCGGTTCATAGCCCAGCCCACTGTCATTTGTGAACCTATCTTCAAGATGCTAAAGAAGGATGCCACCACTAAATGGACTGATGATTGTCAAAAGGCTTTTGACAGAATCAAGGAATACTTGTCAACACCGCTAGTCTTGGTTCCACCCGAGCCAGGGAGACCTGTATTGCTTTATCTTGCAGTATTGGATGCGGCATTTAGTTGTGTTCTGGGACAACATGATGATACGGGAAGTAAGGAGCAAGCCATCTATTACCTTAGCAAGAAGTTCACCCCGTACGAGGCTCGATATTCCTTGTTAGAGCGCACTTGTTGTGCTCTAACCTGGGTAGCTCAGAAATTGAGGCACTATTCTGTGCTTACACCACTTACCTCATATCCAGGATGGACCCATTGAAATATATCTTTCAGAAGCCCATGTCTACCGGCAAGCTCGCCAAATGGTAAATCCTGTTAAGTGAGTTTGACATTGTTTATGTTACCCAAAAGGCAATCAAAGGGCAAGCTTTGAAAGATCACCTCGCCGAGAATCCTGTAGGAGGAGAATACGAACTTCTAAAGATATATTTTCCTGATGAAGAGGTAGCTTTCATAGGGGAAGACATTACAGAATCTTATAATGGTTGGAGAATGTTCTTCGACGGAGTCGCAAATTTCAAAGGAGTCGGTATAGGAGCGGTCCTGGTATTAGAAACCGGTCACCATTACCCAGTATCCGCCAAGCTCAGATTCCCATGCACCAACAACATGGCCGAATATGAAGCCTGCATCTTAGGGCTCAAACTGGAAATTGACATGAACAATCAGGAACTACTAGCGATCGGAGACTCGGACCTACTCATACATCAGGTTCGAGAGGAATGGGAAACCAAGAATTCCAAGATACTTCCTTATCTACATCATATACAAGAGTTGAGGAAGAGATTCAGAAAGACAGAATTCAAGCACGTTCCCAGAATACAGAATGAGTTCGCTAATGCCCTAGACACTCTATCGTCTATGATCCAGCATCCAGATACAAACTCTATTGATCCCATCCCGGTCAAGATTCATGACCAACCAGTTTATTGTGCTCACGTTGAGGAAGAAGTAGATGGGAAACCTTGGTTCCATGATATCAGAGAATACTTGACAATAGGAGAATACCCAGAACTTGCCAATGCTACTCAGAAACGCACGCTTCGGAGGTTATCCAACAACTTCTTTCACAGCGGAGCAATCCCGTATAGGAGAAGCCCGATATAGGATTATTAAGATGTGTCGAGGTGAGAGAGGCAACCAAACTATTGGAGGAAGTTCACGCAGGGACCTGCGGACCGCACATGAATGGTTTCGTTTTGCCAAAGAAGATACTCCGAGCAGGGTATTTTTGGATGACTATGGAAACAGACTGCATCCAGTATGTCCGGAGATGCCACCATTGTTAGATACATCCAGACATGATAAAAGTACCTCCAAACGCGCTTACTGCAACAAGCTCACCATGGCCGTTCGCCGCCTGGGGAATGGATGTTATTGGACCAATCGAACCAGCCGCATCAAATGGGCACAGTTTCATCCTAGTGGCAATTGATTACTTTACCAAATGGGTTGAAGCAGCATCATACAAAGAAGTAACCAAGAAAGTTATAATAGATTTCGTCTGCGATCGTATGGTTTGTTGGTTCGGAATTCTGGAATCAATCATCACTGACAATGGTTCCAATCTCAACAGCGACCTGATGAAGGCAATGTGTGATACTTTCAAAATCAAACATAAGAATTCTACAGCTTACAGACCGCATATAAATAGGGCTGTGGAAGCAGCCAATATGAACATCAAGAAGATACTAAGGAAGATGATTGAAAGGCACAACAATGGCATGAGAAGTTGTCGTTTGCCTTATTGGGATATCGTGCCATAGTCCGCACATCAACCGGGGCAACCCCTCACATGTTGGTTTATGGTACAGAGGCAGTTATCCCCGCCGAGGTAGAAATTCCCTCCTTGAGGGTCATACAAGAAGCAGAGTTAGATGATGCAGAATGGGCCAAAAGTCTCTATGAGAAATTAGCCCTTATAGATGGAAAGAGAATGAATGCAGTTTGCCACGGTCAATTATATCAGAATAGAATGTCCAAAGCCTTCAACAAGAGAGTTAAGCCAAGGAAGTTCACGCCAGGACAGCTGGTATTGAAGAAAATATTTCCCCATCAAGATGAAGCCAAAGGGAAATTGTCTCCCAATTGGCAGGGTCTGTACATGGTTCACCGGGTTCTAATTGGAGGAGCCCTTATCTCGCAGAAATAGACGGAGAAGTCTGGCCGAAGCCAATCAACTCAGACGCCATGAAACGATACTACATTTGATCATATGCTTTTCTTTCATGATGTAATTTGAACTACGCCTGACCTGATTCCCATTTAAGAGGGGATACGTAGGCAGCCCTATGGGTTCGGTCACACTTTAAAAATTCCATTTTTCCGCGATATTGGAACTGGGGCAGAATTTTAAGGAGGACCCTCCAAATTTCGAAGTCAAATTATTAGTCTCTTCATCAGCGCCGACCCAATAAACTGGGGCAAAATTTTGAGGAGGACCCTCAAAATTCCAGAGCCGCTCCGCCTTCAGTTATTCAGCACAGCCGTCAGCAGTGCCCGCCCAGTAAACTGGGGCAGAATTTTGAGGAGGACCCTCAAAATTCCGGAACAAGCGAGGTTAATGTGTCTTTGAACCACGTTGCAGTTGTTGGTTCATCCAAAATAAAACCATTTTTTAAATTTATACTTACATTATACTAAATCATGCATAAATATCATTCGCATCGCTGTCGTTTAGCAACGTTACCCCAATGATGCATAACGTCAAGGGCTAGGGGATACGAACTAACCTTCCCCCTCTACGGAACTTACGATTTTTCTTTGAATGCAGGCACTCCAAGCCACAAATTATTGAATTCATTCACACACTCGTGCTCTTCATAAGTGAGGAACAATCACGCATTCGCAAAGTTACTATCTACAACAAACATCCCCAGCAGCCACAATATCATAATCAGCCGTCAGCTAAGAAAATTTCATTACTATTCAATCTTTGCATCATCTGCATTTTGCACAAGGCTATTCTTCTGCCTTTCGAGACTAAGCTCTATCTCCATCTGCATTGCGTAAGGCTATCTTTCGCCTTCCGAGGTTAAGCACTACCTCCATCTTGCATAATGCTATTCTTATGCCTTTCGAGACTAAGCTCTGTCTCCATCTGGATTGCATAAGGCTACTTATCTGCCTTTCTAGACTAAGCTCTGTCTCCATCTGCATTTTTGCACAAGGCTATTTTCTGCCTTTCGAGGTTAAGCTCTACCACCATCTTGCATACGGCTACTTATCTGCCTTTCGAGACTAAGCTCTGTCTCCATCTGCATTGCATAAGGCTACCTATCTGCCTTTCGAGACTAAGCATTGTCTCTATCCTGCATGGCTGAAATATCGCCGCTTTATTTTTCGAACGACTAAAATATCACCACCGGCATTTTAAACTCTCACTCTGGCTGAAAGATCGCCACCCTTTGCATTCATTTGGCTGAAAGATTGCCACCTTCTCATGGGCTGAAAGATCGCCAACTTATTCAAAGGCATCATAGTTCGGAGGCACCATCCGTATAGCCCGAGAACACCATTTCATGGCCTGTGAATCTTTACTTTTATGCTCTTCATGGCCCAGGACATCATAGTCTGAAGACATCATCCTAACCGTCCGAAGATAACATTCATGGTCCAACGGGAACTTGCATCATGTTTAAATTATGCACAATATACACTGCATCACTCATTCACAGGTACAACGGCTAGCAAACGGCCATCTCAGCAGGAGCGCTCCCGCTCCGGTTTTCCGCAACCTGTTCGACTTCATAACCTTTCTCAAATTAGACCATCGTGTCCATTCTTTTCCTAATCCCCAACATTGGTTCCTGAACTACATATGGCCTGATTCCTATAAAACCAGGGATATGTAGGCAGCTCAGAAACCAGAGCACGGTCAGAATTCTTTCACAATCGCCAATTCTGATCAAAATTGGCCATCTTGTCTTTACCCGACAACTCTTTCATCCACTTCGGGTAAAGAGGGGGAGCTGTTGATACCCAATTTTTCTCTATATATTTTTATACTCGAAATACTCTCAAAATAGCATATGTATGCATATATGGGCATCCCAAAAGATTTTGGCATTTTTAAAGGATTTTGAAACTAATTTAGGGCCTATTTTTACACCATAGATCCCAATAATTATTCCCAAAAGCCTGCCATTTTGGTGAATAGTTTATTTTATTCTGACATTTGCATAAAAACATAATGTACATGATATTTGTATAATTTAACGAGTCCATTTGGTATTTTTTTAAAACTAAATTGCATGAAATTGCAATTTTAGCCCATTTTCGGATTTAATAGCAATTCTAATTACAAAATCACTACTAATATTTTTAAATTAACTTACATATGGTTTGCTAACCCAGTGCTTTTAATTTGATTTTTAACATCTTTTACTATTTTTGTAAATTCAAAAGGGAAAAATGGCTATTTCAATTTTGGCCTCAAATTGCTTTCAATTGTAGCCCAATTCTGACCCCAATTAACCCAATTAAATGACCCAATTATCGACCCATTTCCAAACCCACCCGCCCATTGTTTTAATCCAGGCCGTTGATCATTTTGATCAACGGCCACGGTTTCACCATTCCTTTTTAACTTACCAACCCTTAACCCTATCTATCATTTTCTTTTTGACCGCCGCCCTCAAACCCTCGTCCTCTCAAACTCTCTCTAGCCCCTCCGAAACCCTAGCCTTCTCCCACTGGTTTCAACCATGTTTCACTAGAATCCAAGGCATCCCCAAGCCCTGGGTGGCCTCTACTCACCTCCATGTGCTCTTGTACACCTGCTACTGAAAGATTCAAGGTCTGACCTTGAAGGTTTTCGCTCAGATCTTTGCCGATTCAAGTTTCACGGCCATCTCCGGCATGTCCTGGTCCTATGAGCCTATCTCTAGCTCATTTGGCTCATCTGGCTCTGAGCAGATCCTTTTCCAGGCCTTTCTCACTTCTAGGATCCTTTTGAAACCCTAGCCCTTCGAGGTTTTCCTATATTTCTCTAGACCCGCTCTAGATCCATGCTTGTCTTAAGGTTTTCAAATGATTTCTTAAATCTCTTTCAAAAGTTTGCTTTCAAAAACTGTTCAATTTCTCCAATTTAGGGTTTCTTTGATTTTTACTCGTTCTATTGTGATTTTATGTGGTGTTCTTACTGTATTCGTCCTACTGTGACTCATGTTTGTTTCTACTTCGACTCCTATGAGCTTTCTTCTACTATGTTTCCTTGTATTTTTCTTTTACTGTGTTTTCATTCAGCATGTTTTCACAGAACGATTGAGTTCCTTTGGGTTTTCTGAGTTTGCTCTTGTCTGATTTGTTCATCCATACACTGGATTTATGACGAAAAGCCTAGAATTTGGGGTTTTTCGGACCACTTGTATGTGACTTGCATGTTCTTACCTCTGAACTAGTTTGATTTCAATTTCTCTGTTTTTCATATGGTTCTGACCTTTTTGCCAAAAGTTTTTCTACACTAGATTTTCCTATTGATTCTTTACAATGACAGTACAACCTTCTTTCATGTTTGACGTGTTCGTATGCTCCTTATATAGTATGAATTTCCCCCTAAAGTGGTTTTTCAAATTTGGAATTAGTTCAAAATTTCTGCTGAATATAGCTTGATTGATTTCTTTCCATTTTTCCCCGTGACTCGACCTAAGTAAAACCTTCCTCTTTTTTCAGACTTGATTCATTCATATAAAAATCTCAGACCTTTCGATTTACTATTTGTTAATTGGGTTTTTTAGCTTATATGCACAAACCGTGTATTTCTAAAACCTCTCTTTAAATAAATTTTATATATTTACCCTTATTTGCATACTATGCACAATTTTGTTTATTTGATCCCCTTTCATTAAATATTTCTTGTCCTTTACTGATCAAACTGGGATTCCTTAATCAAAGGAACCTCTGTTAATTGATTGATCTTAATTGATACTCAACTAATTTTCTTTCCTTGCTTGCATGTCTGATTTCAAGTATAAATACATGCTCTTCTTTTCACTTCATCATGGAATTCTGACTGCAAATCAAAATCAGAATTCACCTCTCTGTCTTCTTTACTACTACTATTACTACTGTCTATTTCTCTACACTACTACTGAGCATTTTACATCTGTACTTCCTGCTGTCTAAACTTCTAAGCACTTGGGGAGTTTTCTTGAGTTTGTTCCTGTTGTTCCTGGCTGTCTGTTTGCTCTTACTATCCTGCTATTCTAGAATTTACAACTGGTATGTTCTTCTTTGTTAAATAGCATCCTTGTTATATGTTCAACTTCTCTGCTTCTACCCCTTCTTTCTTTGTGTGTTTTTTTATGCTTTCCTGCACTATGTAATTACCTTCAAGCATGCTATGTCTCTTTAGGTGATGTTTTAATCCCTTTCCCTCTATTCCCTTTGGTATGTGAGTATTGTCCTGGATCACAGCAGCACTATGAGTTGTTGTCTGTGATCCAGAACTAGACTCTTCTGAGTCTTTACTCAATTGCTTTCCCATTCCCTTTCCCCTCAATGTGCTGAGCTCTAATTTAAGTCTGTTGGTGTCCTGATCACCATTCAGACCTGAGTTTGACTCTATAAGAATCTGCTCTTATTTGTTTGAATCTGAGCAAGAGGTTAGGGGTGTGCCAGTCTATGCCATAGCTGGGTATGACCACGTCCTGCTAAGGTTCCTCCCTCACTTTGCACTTACTCCTAGCTCTTAAGTTCTACCCCCCTCTGGTATGCCATGCTTAGGGACCCTAGAGCTACCTCTGAACTTCGATGCCTAAGGGTTTTTAATTCCACACATTGCACTACTCCGTTACAACATTCACTCCTTAGGGTGTAAGCATTGCCTGGGCTCTTGAAGCTCCTTAGAACTTTGAAACACTCTAAGAGAAGGCCTGGGAATCTGGAACCCGGATTTGGTAAAACACATGTATTGGATATCAAGATTGCATTAGGTAGTTTGGATCTAGCTGTGGGCTATGATGTATTTTATTTTTTACTTTTGGCTCTGTAATAATAACTTTGTAATAAAAACTTGGGGAATTTAGTAGTAAATGGTATGGGAGGGGTTTTTAATTTTTTGCATGTTAAAGGGTAGAAATCTTGCCTATAGGACTTTTACTCCTTTAAATCACCTAGAAATCATGCCTATAGGACTTTTACTCCTTTGAATCGCCTAGATATCATGCCTATAGGACTTTTAATACTTTGAATCGCCTAGATATCATGCCTATAGGACTTTTACTACTTTGAATCACTTAGATATCATGTCTATAGGCTTTTAACGTTTGAATCACCTAGAGATCATGTCCATAGGCTTGCATTTTTCTTCATTCAAGCATATAGAAATCATGCTTATAGAATTGCATAAAAAAATAGGCAAACCATAGGATAACACAACTCTTGTCTTCCTGAAACGGTAAAACTAGCACTGAGTAAGTAAAGAAATCGAAGTAGACATCCTGCCTATAGGATCTCAAGCTCGCTCGAGTGATAAACATGTAATCTGGCAACTATTTAAATATTTTTCAACAGATTCGTCAAAACCTGTCTGCAACTTAATAAACACGCGTTCTTAAAATCGTTTTTCCCAATTCTCTGTCTTAAATTTTTTATTTCTTGAAGTTACTTTCAAAACAACTTTCAAACTCTCGCCTCCTTTTTATAAGCACTTTACTCCTGAAACATTTCTTTAAACAGTTCCAGCGACTTGCACAAAACCTTTCTGAACTTTTACAGATTCCTGCTTCTTTCGAAACGTGTCTGTGTTAGTCCATAATTAATAAACCGGTAAAATACTCCATATCCTAAAAATTGGATCCATATTGCCTAATGTAGACCTTTTATTTAATTCTATGTGTTAAACTGATCCGTCCACCACTTAATTTTAATTTAAGACCAAACCAGTATATGCAAGACATGCTAAACTATATGTTGTCTGTTTAAAAGGGTTTCTTTGAGCCTTGGATTGTCTTATTGTTCTTTCCCCTACTTGGTATCTATTTTGAATGACGAATTAGACTTTTATCCTTTGAAACTCCATGCAAAGCCCCCATCTCTTTCTTCCTCTTTTAGGATTAGAAGTCCTAACACCTCAGGACTGATAGATTGGGGCAGGTACTAGCATGAATAAGTAAAATGAGACTAATCGTGTTTAAATACCATAACAGGGTGGGAAGGGTAGAATATGGATATGATGACTGGTGCGCTAATATCTCGTGCGAGAATGATTGCTGGGTATTGCACCAAAGTGATCCATATTATGTTTAACCTTAGGACCCCTTTCTTCTTCTTTAATGTTCTATCTTAGATTAATGTTTTCAACCAAAAATTCCTCTTTTCAAAACAACATTTTGTCTTTCTTCTTTCAAAATTTTCAACTTGCTATGTTTCCTATGTGCAAAATTTGCGTGTTCACGCCTACTCTTAAAGTCGCAATTAAACACGGTCAGGAACCACACTAGTGGATCTTGAGGGGTGCCTAACACCTTCCCCTTGAGATAATCTCAAGCCCTTACCCGAACTCTAGTTTTCTTTCAAAATCTTCTTCTCTTCTTTTAAAGTGTCCTAATGAACTATAATCATCAGGTGGCGACACTCCAAAATCCATAACCCAAATTCCCCGAAAGGGGATAAAAGAGTCATTCCACCCAGAGGTCGACACCCCTGGCATATTATCACAGATTCGTTGTAATTTTGGTCAGATTTAACGTGCGAGGAGGTCGATTCCAGAGGCAAGGGCATAGCGAGCTAGACTTTTGGTCGGCTTGAAGTGAGTAATAGATGTAAATGATGCTCTGAGTGTTTGAAACCCTACATTTGCACATCGTCGTGCTATATTGAGGTGACTTGTACGACGGGTAGCAAGCATGGGGTAGAGAACCTTTGGGGATTGTGACTTGGTCCATCCCGGTAGATGAATATACTGCATATTTGACTGAAATTCGTTTATTATCATTATAATTTGAGCTGCTTGCTATATTTGGGTTTCGTGCTAATTGATTTATTCCTTCAGTGATTGTTGTTACTGGTTTCTTACCATTATTACATACTAATAAACTCAGTCCTAGTTTTTGAATACTGCTTTGTAAACTCAGCCGCCTTTTCTCTCACTTGAAACTTAATTAATATTTCTAAAGGAAGTTTGGGCTGAATATTTCTATATTGTCGTGCCCAAGGGGCTTATGTGATTTTGGACTAATTATGGATCGGGCTGCGCGCTGCAGCCGTACTGTATTGATATCGATATGAGGCCAAGGGCCTGGTTGATGCCACGAGATAGCTTATTATTGCGCTTTGGCTGTAAGGGGCCCCTCCCGGAGTCTGCACACCCGTAGAGATCGTCGTCGACGATAAATAAATAGAGCGGGCTGCACGCCGTAGCGGGTACTGGAGATGTACCGGTTTATGTGTTGCATTGCATATTTGATTGTCATTTACTTATTTATCTGTTATGGTATTTCCATAATCGTTTTGCTTAATTTACTGATTTGTACTACTGGGTTCAAGTTGCAGTCTTTGATAGAATTACTTTGTGCCTATTCAGAATTTCTTATTCTCAGCCTTTATTTATGTTTATTACTCATTGAGTTGGAAGTACTCACTTTACTCCCTGCACCTTGTGTGCAGATTCAGGAGCACCCACTGAGGCTGAGTGAGACTCTCTCTGTCGAGCATCATATCCGGGAGAATCAAGATAGCTGCATGACATCCTTAGTCCTGATCTTCCCATCTATCCTATTTATTTTTATTCCTCATTTCTTCAAAACATTATGTAGTAGGTTGACACTCGTATGTTAGAGGCTCAGACTTGTGACACCGGATCATTTGGCCTGGGCAGTAGTATTTCTATCTGAGATTTCACATGTTATGACTTTATTTTGGATTTCCATTATTAAGACTTAGTAAATTATCTGTGTTAAATTCAATCATGAACTGTATAAAAAGGCTTAAGGTTGTTAAATTGGTTGGGCTTGCCTAGCAGTTTGTTGGGCGTCATCTCGATCGGGGTTGGGGTCGTGGCAAGTTGGTATCAAAGCATAAGTTACTTAGTCTCGTGAGTCATGAGCCGGTTTAGTAGAGTCTTGTGGATCGGTACGGAGACGTCTGTACTTATCCTCGAGAGGCAGCAGAACCTTTAGGAAAAATTCACATTCTTGAATTCTTATCGTGCATCCTTGATTCAGCTTGAAAAGAAACTATTGAAATTCTTTCCACGTGCTCATACGTATGCATGAGCGCTCAGCCTCAGATGTGCCTTGATGGCTTGTGATTCCCCGATCGAGGGGTGAGATGTAATCTCTGTGAGTTTATGCTGGGCCAGTCTAGAGGACTTGAGGCCGGATCTTTGCCATGGCTTGAGCACCAAGGTGCAGATTGTGTGAGCAAGTGCGTCGGACTTATATGTTCGGTATTGTCCATGTGGGCACGTGATTTTTGCCCTATATATGAATTACTCCCAAAATTCCAAACTAAATGATTTTTCTTTCATTATTTTACAATTTTGTAAATTTTGTGTTTTCTTCTGTTAATTGTTTGCATTTTATTTGTGCATTTTAAAAAAAATAAATAAACACATTTGCATTTAGGATCTAATTTCATATTTTAGGATTAATTAGTGGTTAAGTTATTTTAGAACAAATATGAAAAGTAAAAAAATAGATCATGGTTTAATTGTTTAATTGTGAATTTGTCATGAAATAGTTTAAATAACTTTATAATTGGAAAAAAACAAACAAAAAAAGGAAATAAAAGAAAATAAGAGGAAGGCTTTAATAAAGAGTTGGTCATATATAACCAAATTTGGGCCGATTTCTATTAAATTCCTTGGCCCAAATTACCAAAGTCACTCGCCCAGCCCAATTGAATACCTCACCCGGTGAAATTCATTAAACCCCAAAACGACGTCGTTTCCTTGTCATTCAATCTTAGTCTTCCTCGTACTGAACCTATAACATCGCCGGAACCGTCGCCGGCGGAGAACGTTGCCTATGCCAACGGCCACGAGAAATACACCCATAAATCTCCTTGGTCCCCTCTTTCCAGCCATACCACTGGTTCCCTTCGAATCACGGTCAAAAGTCTCGAATAATCAATCAAAGTTTCCAGCCATGACGCCACCTTGACCAAATGGCAAAAATTAACACCTTAGTATCGCCTCATCATCCTCTACCCAACCCCCCTAGCCTCACCCCTCAAGCATGGCCAGGAAGCATCGAATTTTATTTTTTAGGTTTTCCAGCCAAAACCCTGAAATGGCCAAATGCATGCAATTAACACTATAGGGTCTTTAGGCCTCCCTCGTGAGGAATTGATCATCAACAAAGCTCAAACATCAACAGAATTGGCTGATTTTGAAAAGTGTTGACTGACATGAGTTTTATCTTATCAGTGAGTTTTCTTCCTTTCGATTTCTTTCTTTTTGTTTTTCCATGTGATGCAATCTTTTATTTTTAGCTTCTTGTGTGGTTGAGTCTTGGATTTTCGGATTAGTTTTGTTAATTAGTTTATTATGTTAATTCTAGTTCTTGTCTGTTTTATCTTGGTTTTAATTTAATTTTTAGGTTAGAATTAGGTGGTCCAGTATTGGTTTGGTGAATTGGTGTTAATTTGGCCCTTGCTTTGTTTTTTCATCAGTATTGTTTAAGTATGGTTGCCTTCACTTGATAATGATCGTAATTTAGCATTTTGATTGGTTTCTTCTGATGCATGATGCCCTCAGTTCTGTTTAAGTAGTTGTTTGGAGTTGTTAGTTGATAATTAATTAAAATCAGACCTTAGGTTAACAATGGTTTTTGGACGGTTAAACAGGGACAATTGGGGAAAATTCAGGTAGTTAGAATACCCCAGAAGCTTCCAGGTTGAGGTCGTAGTGGAATAATCAGTAAAAAGGGGTGTTAGCTTGCAGAATAAGTTAAAAAACTATGGGACTGGAGTTGAAATTAAATGAGGTACCTAAAGGGAAAACTAAAATTTGAGGCTCACTCTTGGTTGCCTATAAAAGGGCATCAAAATGCCTTGAGAAAGGTCTTCCTTTTCAGCTAGAGAACTACTCCAAACTCTCCCTCTTTAAATTTTTCAAGATCTGAATTAGGAATTCAAACTCCAAAAACCAAAAAAAAAAAAGTAAACAAAAACTCACAAAACCAAAAAAAGGCTACGGTTTCATTGAAATTAGAGACTGATTTCAGTTTCTATTCGTCAATTCACATTCTATAGTTACTATTGCTGCTTGTTTGGACGTTTAATACATAGTGGACGGTATAAGTAATACTTTGGACTATTGCACTGTTAGATACATTACCCTGTGAATTTCACATTGAGTAATTTTTCTTTACTTTTGTTAGTTCATTTGGCTACATCTCCTATATAGTGAATACTTGCTTAGTTAATGTTCATTTCTGTTTTTTAAGAAAAAAGAGGAAAAATCAGGAATAGTAGGATGTGTAGGTAATTGGGAAATCAAATTCAACTTCAAACTTTTGATTGATTAACTCGTTCATATTGGGCTAGCCATTTGACATTTATGTCCATACGTCCAAATTCACTTTGACAAAATAGAAAAATACATTGAAGTCAGGTTGCTGAATATGATCCTTTTTCTCATTTTTGAAAATAACACACGATTTTTATGCTGAAAAGCCACTTCATCTCCAGACTTTTAAATGAAATCAGCGCCTATGTCTGAGTGGTGAAATTCTGTACAATTCGCCTATGGGTCTGTCACGGGCTCAAATCACCCATCTCGTTCTAAATAAAGCCTGTTGTGTGTTGACTCATTTATGAAAGAGGTCCTATTTTATTCATTTGGTTGTTGGACTGGGTGGTTGAAATTGAATTATAAGAACTAGTCGCTCTCTCATATGATAATTAATTAGGATTCTATTTCATTTTTTGAGACAAATAAAGTAGAAATGTGGTCACTTTAGGATTGCATTTTAAAATAAACACGATGAGCCTCGCCCAACAAAATACAAAACTGCGGGGCCCTCAGTAAAAGTTAAAAAATACTTAGAAATTCGGGACAATCCGTTTAGCAAATTTCACGGCATTCCTAAAAGATAACATCGCGTTAGTCTCTTTAGTCGCAATTATAAAATTAATTTCTTAAACACGGGTGTTCATTTCATGCGACCCAAATCAAATCCCAAAACGTTGAATAGAGTGTGCTTAAGATTGCGGGTGCATTTCATGTGACACGATCTGAAAGTACGCTTTAAATGACGTTGAACTTTCCTTTAAAAAATACATATTGAATAAAAGCGGTTAAAAGTAAAAAATTGGCACATAGGTTTTTCATGTAATAAAATCAGATAAATAAGCTAAATGCAACAGTTGAGCGACCTTGCTAGAACCACGGGACCCGAGAATGCCTAACACCTTCTCCCGGGTTAACAGAATTCCTTACTCGGATTTCTGGTTTACAGACTGTTAGCAAAGTCATATTTTCCTCGGTTCAGTATTCAACCGGTGACTTGGGACACCAAAAGCCAAACCTATCCCAAGTGGCGATTCTAAAAAATAAATAAATAATACCAATTCGAATGATGTCACTTTAAGTGGAAAAACTCCCTTATACATTTATCTTTCGGGGTAGGTGTGTAAGAAAGGAGGTGTGACAGCTCTACAACACTACTGGGGAATCGAACCCAGAATTACGGTTCAGGGTTCAAAGAATTCGAGCTTTTTATAATTTTTATTTTTGGCTTTATCTGATTTTTCTACACGCTTCCACGCTATATGTGCTAAATGTTTTACCGTTTGATATTTGTTGAAATTGTATATGTAAATTGTCGCGAATTCCTTCCTCTCTCTTAGTCTTCTGCATCATGGAGAAGGGTGCACTTCGTGTAGCTTCTCTTCTGTTTAGAGTCTTTCCCAATTTAGAACGAGGTTGGATAAGTTGCTAAGCCGGCGTAGCTTTTATATCCCCGGTACGCTGCCTCCCCCTGGGCTCGAGTTGTCCGCTTGGGTAAGCCAAGTCTAGACCAATAAATCGAGGGATAAAACGTAGAAGAACAAAAACTCATGCCGGATCCCTAGTAGGACGTTTGTTTGCATCACGTACATTTGACTTAGGGGACTCAACACAGGGGTTGGGTCCATCTAGGACAGGTGACCTGAATTGAAATGACCATCCAAATGCATCTTACGTGCTACTTGCGCATTTATTTTCTCAGCCTTGCATGTTGACCGGCTTGTCTAAATGAGTGAAAATTGAGAAAATTAGCAGTGTTAGGACTAAGTGAGGGTGACCATTTGTTTTGAAAAACCCATGGCCCAAATAGTACCGAAATGTTGCCGGATTTTTGAAAATGAAAAAAACAAAGAAAAAGAGAAAAATATTTGAAAAAATAGACAGACATTTGTTGCTCAAAATAGTTTTGATTTTGGCAAATCTGCCCGAACTATGCTGGTTTGATTCTCACCGGATGTGAGATACGTAGGCAACCCTCATCGGGTCCAACCACCCCTTTTACAAAATAGCCAAAAAAATGTCAAATTTTTAATTTTTCGTCATAAATAAAGTCAGGTGATGCCATTCTTGTTAAAATAAACTGAATGTCCCCAAAAGGGCGCCGGAAGGCTATTTTTGAAAGAAAAGTCACCCTGAGTCATTTTAAATGGTTTGCGGGCACAACCTTAAAATATTCCTCCCAGAAGTGCTGAAAGGCCATATTTGCAAAACCAAATTCTTGTCATTTGCAAAAATAGCCAGTTTTCAAAATAAGTCATTAAAATTCCCCTTTTAAATAAACGTGCAGGATGACTTCAAGTAACATCGAGACCTTCTCAGTCCTGAGTGAGATACCCTTGAAACATCACATGTGGTGGCATGATCTAGAAAAAGGAAGCAGAGATACTGTGGTTAAAATTTTGGGCGGTCTAGTTGATCTACTGAGCATCAAACAGAGGAAAGATGTCATTGAGGCACTAATACCATTTTGGGACCCGACCCGTAACGTATTTCGGTTTTAAGATTTTGAACTCACACCTACCTTAGAGGAGATTGCGGGATATGCGGGCCTCAACAGGAGACTTTAATGCAGATACGTACTGGCACCACGACCGATAACCCTTCATAGATTTTTTGATCTGTTGAGCATTAGCCGGGATATTCAAGAATCGCATCTGGCAGAAGGGTGTTGTACATTACACTTCCTATATCATTGGTATGGTAACCCAAAAGGTTTCGAGGAGCCCAACACCGGATTGACACATGCTGGAAATAAAGACAAATGGGAAGCTCGACGGGGATTAGACTTTATGGTGGCCTTTCTGGGAGTGGTGATTTGTCCGAGAAAAGATTGTCACATAGACCTCGGCCTGGTAGGGATGCTAGAAGTTGCCATGAAAAAACCTACTAGCACAGTGGTTCTTCTGATCGTAGCAGAAATGTACCGAGCTCTAACCAAATGTCGCAAAGGCGGGAAATTCTTTCAAGGTTGCAATTTTCTCTTAATGTTGGGGATGCAAGAACACCTCTGCCACCGCATCGGCTATATGAACTACGGTTTAACTGGGTTGAGTTGTATTGCAGAATTTGGGACCTGGGTGATAGGTATTGAGTTCCCGGAGGATATTGAGGCCTTGTCATCATGCTTAAGATCCCTGACCGCAGATAAAGTCGAATGGGCTTATGTTTGGCGTCCTGCTACTGAAACTATATACACATTAGCAGAGGTCCCCTATATTCTTTTTATTGGTATCCGAAGCATACAACCTTATGCTTCTTACCGGGTTTTGTGACAACTTGGAAGATTCCAGACAGTGCACAATGATGAAGAACTGAGTGAGCAAGTCATTAAGTTAGGCCCGAAGGCTGCATTTCCTGAAGGCAGAATCCGAAAGATATGGAATGAGTGCCGGTTCTTCGAGCCTAAAACCATAATACAGGACCAAGCTAGAGGTGAGGTAGATCCCAAGTATCCTACGTGGTTTGGCAAAAGATTTCAAATCCCAGAGAGACCCGCTAAAAGATCGCACGTGCAACAATTTACCGATGGGGTCCAAGTTCAATGGTATTGGCAAACAAAGGAGAAGGGGTACCGACCTAGAATAGGACAATTAGAGCAACAGGTCTGGGACCTCCAATTCGACAAAAGTGTACAGGCTGCAGCCGACGAGGGTGATAAAAAGAAATTAGCTCAGGAGAACGAAGCACTCAAAGCCCAAATTAAACAAATAAAAATAGATGCCCAGAACAAAGAAATAATTGTATCTGATGAAAGGATGATCAAAGGGTTACAGAAACAAATTTCGGACTACCAAGAAGAACTAGAAAAATCCGAGGGAAATATGAAAAGACTCCGGGCGCAATGGGCTAAAAAGACTGAAGAAAGAGCCTAATTTGTGCAGCAAATGAGGAGAAGCTACGAGGGACTATCACCAAGTTGAAGAGAAAAATTAATACTATGGAAGAAAAGACAGCCCAACGAGATGAAGAATTCCAAGCCGAGATGAACCAGTGCCATGGGTTAATCGCAGAAATGGAAAGGGAAATTACATTGCTACAAGATCTGCACTTCCAGGACTCTCAGGTGCTAGAGGCTCGTACACAAAAAATAAGTTGACTCCTCCAAGAAAAGGGCCGAATCAAGGAAAGGATCAGAAACATTGCCCACTATATTGTCATGAAGTGTCAGGCCGGCGAGCGAATGGGTTGTACCACGTCCTTTGCCTCAGTGATGATATTTGTTCGCCAGGTTATGAATGATTTAGATTAGTTGCAAAGGGGTCTCGCACGCAGGCCCACGACAATGCCGAACGATTCTTCGCAGGCCCCGGGATTTGAAGCATTGATGTGTTCTTAGTTAATCGAGTCCGTATTTTTGCTTTTGAGTCTATTTTTGTAATTTCCTTTTCAAGAAAAGAAAAATAAATAGTCTAGTAGCTTTTGTAACCGCAATTGTTATCAATGAAAAATTAAAAATTCCCAAAAATTATTCTTTTACTTTTGCATTTGTTTGCAAGAACTAAGCTTGGTCTGATTCATGCGGTGCCAAGATACGTAGGCAATCTACATAAGATTCGATCGTAATCCTAGGAAAAATAGAAAGAAGATAAATAAAAGAAAAAAACAAACGAGAAAGAAACGCAAAAGAAGAAAATAAAGCATTGAGAGAAAAAAAACCATGGCCAAAGAAAAGAAAGGAGAAAATAAAAATAGAGAAGCAGGAAAAGAAAATTAGAGAAAAACAAGACAAAAAAGAAAGAAAAGAGAAAAGGAATAAGAAGAAAAGCCGGGATGACGCATGTAACTAAAGCAAACATGTAGATATTTATTTAACTGTATAGGTGCATCACACTCCAATGTGCAGTTACCTATCTGCTATTTATTTCTTAGTAACCGTTTGTTGCTGTCAAATCCAGCTGAGTATTTTAGAAACCGTGGTTGGTTTGTGGTAAACTGGCCTCGCATTGATACTTCACCAGATCCAAAGGAAAAACAGAGATGTCATTTGAAATGACCTTTCCTGCAGTCCCCACACCTGAAGATAGCCCAATCTCTGGGATACCGGCCTCTGAATCCTATACAGCTGAAGAAAATCAGATCCTGCGTTTGCGCTTGATAGAAATGCGGGATGCTTGAAACAAGGGAAGGAACAACCAAGCACTGTCCCCGGATTCACAGAATTGTTCCATAGATCTGGAGGTGCTATCACGGTCCCTATCAGCCGCCCAAATATTCCTCTAGGGCAACCTACTATGACTGCCAACTTCTGCGGAACACCCCCTGAGGATCATCCCCAAGTGTTCCCATCTGGAATTGCTCTCAATATCTTTACAGCTCCACCATCCTCTACAACCACCCAACCATCGCTACCAAAACATGATTTTGACCCTTCGATCTTCACATTTCAGAATCCATTGGAAATAGCAATTATGGCTTTTAGAGCCGGGTCAAAGTATCGATCTTCGCAAATCATGCCAATTACCAGCCTGTTGTTGTGAGCGGGCAAAGGATTATTGATAACACTCGGGGCTTCTTCATCTCTCAACACTATTTTCCCTTGTTCGATCAAATCTTCCACAGCTTTTTTCAATGTCCAGCAGTTGTCAGTACTATGCCCTTCAACCCCCGAATGATAGGAACAGTTAACACCTCATTGATAGGCCGGAGATTCCGGATTCGGCCTATTTTGGGGAATAGGTTGTAATAGGTTCATCTGGACGAGCTTCAGGAACAAGCTGGAATATGGTTCACCAATCGGGGTAAAATTTGGTCGCCTAGGTGGTTCCCGAGGAGGAAAATTATTTTGTGGTGGTCAGGGGTTATATTGGTTTTGGTAAGGTGGCTGGTTTCTTCAAAATGGAGGTAGGTTTCGGTTAGCTTGTGGTTGCGGGCGGCCGAAAGGTTGAGCATTCATTACCATATAAAGTGGAGGAGCATAAGTCATATATGTGTGCAGGTAATAGTACTGAGGGGCTCTTTCTGAGAACACCAGTCTAGGAGCCCGGTACCTTCTTCCGCTCGATGCCATCATCATTGTTTCTTCTTTCTTTTTACCCTTAGCCATTCCTCCAGACCCGCCTAGGATTGGCTCAAGATTCTGCCCGTTTTTAGCTCATTCTCTACCATCTCTCCAATTTTTATTGCCTCTGCAAAGGGCTTACTCATAGCGGACATCATGTTTTGAAAATAATCTATCTCCTGAGCCTGTAAGAAGACAGTGACCATCTCAACCTCATCCATTGGAGGCTTCACTCTTGACGCCTGTTCATGCCATTTTATTGCATATTCGCGGAAACTCTCTAAGGGTTTTCCAAGGAGTTCCTGTCTGGCGCAATATCTATATTGTACTAAAATTGTCGAAAAAAATCTCAGGCCAGATCATCCCAGATATGCCGTCGAGATATGTCCTGATCCATGTACCATTCCTATGATATGCTCACCAAGCTTTCTCCGAAGTGAGCCATTAGTAACTCTTCCTTTCCACCAGTCCCACACAATTGATTACAATACTTTTTGAGATGAGCAATAGGATCGCCATATCCATCATACTTTTCAAACGTTGGCATTTTGAATCCCATAGGCAGGTGCACGTGCGGGAACATGCACAGATCATTGAAAGAAACACTCTTCTACCCGTTTAAACCTTGCATATTTTTCAGATTCTACTATAAACTCCTCATTCTTTTTGTCATTTCATCCTGCTTCGGGGCTTTAAGGGTTTTGTCCTGCCCCGGTGTGATCTCATATGGTGGCCGGGAGTAGGTATGTTGAGGATAGTGAGGAGGGTCGGCCGGTCAACATTGAGCCTGATGAGAAAATTGAGACAAAAGTAGAGTCGATGCCTCCTAAACACGGGGTTCTCTATGTGTTGCGAGGTCGTCAAGAGAAACCACTAGTTGTGAGCACTCCGAGGAAGTATGAAACGAAGAAGGGGACACAAATATATGTGTCGAAAGGGGCCTATGTTGTGCGAGGGACAATTAAACTGCCTCGGCTGAGTGAGCCAGTGGTTATTGGATGCGCACCATAGAAGCCCATGACCGACCCCTCTGCAGTGCCGTGGAACTACCAACAAACAGTGGTCACATACAAAGGCAAGGAAATCTCAAGAGAACTGCCAGGAACAGTCCCTGTCGAAAAATATTCAAATATACAAGAGGTAAACAACGCCACACGAAAGCGTTTTCCATCTAAGAAGCCGGTGAGCGCTGAAGAAGCAGAGACATTCTTTCAGAAAATGAAAATGCTAGATTATGAAACAGTAGACCAATTGAGGAAGTGTCACTGCTGTCATTGGTGATCAAATCTGCTGAACATCAGAAGATCCTTATGAAAACTCTGAACGAAGCATATGTGTCAACCGAGACTTCGGTTGAACAAGTTGAAAGGATGACAGAAAGATTCTTCGCTGTCAACCAACTTTTCTTCAGTAAAAGTGATTTGCCTCCAGAAGGAGCTGCCTACAATACAGCCTTGCACCAGACGGTCAAATATGAAGGTTACTACGTTAAGCGGGTCATGGTGGACGGAGGCTCAGGGGTTGACATCTGCCCATTCTCCACTTTGGAAGGAATGGAAATAGGGACAAGAAGGATTCGTCCAAATAATGTTTGCGTGAGAGCCTTCGATGGTGTTAAAAGAGATACCATCGGCGAAATTGATTTGATACTGACCATAGGCCCAGTGGATTTCGAGGTGACCTTCCAAGTGTTAGACATGGACACATCTTACAACTTTCTTCTAGGAAGGCCTTGGATCCATGCTTCAGGAGCTGTGCCCTCAACCCTTCAATAGATGGTGAAATTTGAGCATGAAGATTAGGAGATTGTGGTCCACGGGAAAGGTGAGCAGTCCATATATCGTGACCCATCTATCCCATGCCTGGAGGCAAGGGAGGGAAGTGAGCATATTGTCTATCAAGACTTTGAAATCGTGGTAGCTGATCAGTATGAGGAAGGACATCCATGCCCCCAGCTTTTCTTATCCAATGCTTCGATCATGGTAGCCAAGGAAATGATTAGACATGGTTTCAAACCAGGAAAAGGGTTGGGAAAAGATTTGCAAGGAATAGACGAACCGGTAACACTACTCGCAACAAAAAAGTATTTCGGGATAGGCTTCCACCCTACCCCATGTCACACATCCTTTTTCACTACACCCGCAAGGGTATAAAGGAGTTTTTCCACTTAAAGGACAATCGGAACGGGATTTGTTATTAAGATTCAGAGTCATCACTTGGGAGATTAATGGTGTCCCAAGTCATCGGTTGAATCCCGAACCAAGGAAAATATGACTCTGTTAACAGTTCGCGAACCAGAAATCCGAGTAAGGAATTCTGTTAATCCGGGAGAAGGTGTTAGGCATTCCCAGGTTCCGTGGTTCTAGCACGGTCGCTCAATTGTCATGTTTAGCTTATTTATCTGATTTCAAAATATGTTCTAACTTATGTGCCTTTTATTAGTAACCTGCTTTTATTTTTATTTTAATAAGAATTTCAACGTCGTGAAAATGCATCTCGAACCACGTCGCACTAGTGCACCCGTGGTTGTCAATACATTTCGACTCCGTTGAGATTTGGATTTGGGCCACATAAATGTGCACCCGAATTTTAGGATGGTAAATTTATTAGAACCATGCCTAAAGAGACTAGCATGTTATTATCTTTTGGGAAGGCCGTGAAATTCACTAAACAGCCTATCCCTAAGTCAATGTATTTTAGTATGACATTTATCGAGGGCCCCGCCATTTATTTTTTCTGTGTAGCGAGGCTCATCTCGTTATTATTTTTTTATTTAAAGGCCAATTCTAAAGTGACTATGAGTTTTTATTTTTTATTTGTCACTAAGAATAAAAGAAAAGGCCATACTTAATTGAAGGACTCAAAACCTTAAGTTCCAATTTTAAAAATGTCCAAACTCAACCACATTAATAAGCAAGGTAGCATATTCTTAGCATGTCCTTAAATGGACTTCACGTGCGTTAAAATAAAGGCGCGGGTTTTACTCACAGTGTTGGGCTACATGGGCCTACGATAAATCACAAAAAACCACCGCCCTTTAATTTCAGGAATGTTACACCTTCTGGGCTAGATACCCAATTAATAATCAAAAGTGTATGAGCTTCAATTATGCTATCCTAGGCCAATTCAGCCACGTTATGAAATCTGGAAAAGGCAATGGCTATTTGACTAATTTTTTTCCCCTGAATGAACTTCTGTTAGTTGCAGTTTAATTGAACATGAACAAACTAAATCTGCAGGATCAACTATAATTTTGGTGCCTATAGAATCACGCGTTCCTGCCTTTAATTTCAGTTATACCCAATACTGATTTTACACTTTAGGGATTAACTATTCACTAGCAATTATTTTAATGCACACAACCACAAATCTACTAGTTCATATGAGCAAACACAAACCTAATATCAGCCCAACACAACCCAATTTTTACCAGAGAAATCAAACACTGAATGCCAAGGTGGGAATTGACATAATCTAACAGTCTAGAATCAGTCCAAATCACTTAGAAGCAGTCCTACTTATACAATCATGTGTCTATCATTCGTATAAAATACAAAACATAGCTAACATCAACTACATTTATTTCATTAACATCTATTGAACTATAGGCAACTGATAACATCCAAATGAGGATGGATCTAGTGAACACTTTCCATTGCAACTTCAATTCAAAGTTACATCGAGGTGATTCGAAGAAGTGTACTTGGAATTCAGAATATAATAGGAAGAAGAGGAGATCAGCAAGGATAATAACTTTCAACAACAACAGAAGTTCAGCAGTATCACAACCAGAAATGATTGGAGTTCAAACAACACAAATCACACCAAGTTTTCAGTTCAGCAACATGTATTTGATAGTAAACCACTTCAACACAGACAAATGAACTCAAAATTGACACCAGCTTATCCAGAAATGTTTAGAATCAAACAGATCTACTAGACTAACTCAAAACTGATTCGAATAAACCTAAAGCCACTTGAAAAATCACCCAGCAAACACCAGAAGAACCTCAACAATTAGAAGAGAAGGAATTGATCAAAATTGACCAAAAATTAATGTGACAGTGCTATTTTTTGTTTGTAGTATTGTTTTTTCTGTTTTTTTTTTATATTTTTTTTTTGAAGATTTGAAGTTTGGATTTCAAATTACAGATCTGAAACTTGTGGAGAATGTGAGGGAAATTTGAGAGTTTCCCAACTTGTGAATGAAGTAAAGGAACTGCCCTTTTATAGAAAAACCAGCTGCCAATTCCAGATTTTATTTTTTAACACTTTAGTCCCTGATTTCCTAACTTTTTACTCAAGTAAGTGTTCTAACTTCCTGAAATTACAACTAAAGTCTTATTCTAGAAGATCCTAGAGAATTATAGTTGTAACTACAACACTCCTGTGCATTTCTAAGTACCAAACTACCCTTGAATTTGCTTGGAAACTACAACCCTAAGTCAAAATTAACCTGTGGTCAATTAACTAATCCAAATCAGCTATAATCAAATGACTAAACTAATACAGTCCTAATAATCAAACCTAAGTAATGTAGGCTGATATTAGTCCTAATTAACTCAACAACCTCGACAGAAATCCAAACTAATGAAACACTGAATGGAAACAATGACTGAATTATACTAAGGAAGACTATGAGAATACATTTAACCCTGAGCAAAATTAAACTGACTGACTCAAAACCAGAATCAAGCCCATATTTATACTAAACCAAATCAGAAAAAGAAATAGGGAAATATCTAAAAATAATCAAAACAATTAAACTAAATCCTATTTTTAACTAAAACAGACTGAGATGAACCATGAAACAATATCAACACCTAATAAATCCTAATCTAACAATTAAAGTTGAACCAAGCAAATTAAAATCTAAACGATCAAACAAACAAAACCCTAATTAAACTACGTATAAGAACAGAATCGAGATAAGAAAATCACACAATGAAACAAAAACAGAAAAAGGAAGAAAAAATAAAAAAAAACAAATGAAAACTTACTGATTTCCATCGGGCCGGCCTTGACGCTTGATTTTTCATTAATGTTACATGTCTATCTCACTCGAAATAGACATGTGACATTAATTTAAAATCAACGAAATCTTCAAAACTCCCAAATCAGGTTGACCCCCAACCTTAGATTCAAAATTAACGGAATTCCGCTGGGATTTGAGGGGTTTTAGTTCGAAATTCAGGATGAGAAGGTCAAGGAGGCTGCAGGGAATGATTTTGGGGAAATTTGGTGGGGTGTCGCCGACGTTCACGGTAGTGACGGCGTTAGGGTTTGTTATATTTGAGGCTTTTGGCTAGGGTTTTGTTACGCCCCAACCTCGGGAGGCGCGACCGGCGCTCAATCAAGTGAACCCGACTGAGCAAGCCTAACTGAACACTTTCTACCCCAACTCAATATGAATATGGACTCATGCCTTTCATTTATTTCGACAATAATACACGGTGTATACCACATAACTGGTTCATTTTATATCATAAAACTTTATTGTTCGTAAGCTAGCTTCATGGATTTTATTAGAGTTACGGCTTAAGGAGATCACAAGTTTAGGATTACAACATATACATATAGTAGTCCTCGAAACCCGTACATAACCCACACTAGTGTCTTTGGAGCCTCTAAGGATACAATAGATAAGCATGACTATGCTGGCAACAAGGCCCCGGCTATACCTCAAAAGTGAAAAGCTGTAAATGACAAAAGGTGCATCTATAGCCCCATGGAAGAAAAGGGGCTCACCGAGACTTCGAGTAGAAAAAAATGCTCCGCTACACACGGTCGGCACTGTCCGCTGTGGAGCCACCTACAATCAAAATATAAATGTAGCGCCCCCGGCAAAAGGGATGCCAGTACATTTGAATTGTACTGGTATGAATAACTGAACACCATTTTACTAGAAAGAACTATCAAATAGATACAAGAAATTAATATGGGCAAATCAAAGAAGCAATTTATATAATTCTTCATACAATTTCCACAACACAGATTAGGGCAATTCCTTCACGTGTTCACTACTGTTCTCATTACCACCTCCATCTCGAGCGGACTCCGGTCACGACCCGCCCGGCTAGGTCACCTCATTGGAGGTATTACTCACAATCAATATTTCATTTCCCTTATCCGGAATCCAATATCGGCACATTACCACCATGTGTGCGACATGGTTTCCGATCACGACCCGAACAGCTAGGTCACCTCATTTGAGGCATTACTCAGTTCTCATCAGTCAACACCTTCAAATATCTATCCCACACATATCAAGGATAATTCAAGTTGCAAATCACAAGTAAATGAGCACATAGCTAGCATGAATAGTTCTTTGTTTCAATGTCGGCTTATAGCCCAAGTAATTCAACACATAATTATACTTTTCATCATTCTCTAATTATCAAGATTTGTGCATTATTTACATTGAGGCACATCCTTCATGAATATGTATAGTTATATGAAATTCAATTAATGCGTAATGAAAATTGATACTCTAGCCAATTTAACTCTTACCATACTTCCGTAACGACAACGGAGCTCAATTTCTAATAAAAAGGGGTTTTAGCCATACATACCTCAATAAAGCTTTTCCTTACTCTTTTACAAATTTCTGGAACTCTTAGCGCTTCGATCTATTGAGCAAGAATTTCAAATTAAATTGAGAATTAGAGACAAAATTGAAGTTCTAGCTCGGTTCGAGCATATCGTCAAACATTGAAGGTGCATTATGACCTTAGGCCCCTTTTTGTGACGAATTTCTATCATTTTGTACCCCCAATGGCCTCCTTTTTAATTTTACTACATTCCAATACTCTATGGTGGTATGCATGCAAGAGATTCATTCTTGTACCCATGAATTACTTCCCTAATGACCCCATATCGCTAAGTATACAAATATGAGTTGAGGTGATAGAGTCTTACCTCTTGGGATGAAGATTCAGGAGCCTTCACTTGATTAGTTTCAAGGATATGGCAAGATTCTAAGCAGAATTTGATGGGGGCACTTTCCACCTTTAAGACCCTCTTTCTCTCTCTAAAAATCTCGGAAGATATGCTTAGAATGAGCCATAATGTTGAATATATTGATAGGGAGGTCGGGTTAAAAATTAGAAAATTGGACCCCCGAATAAAATATGTGATCGCATCTTCGATCGCAGAATGAACATGCGGTCTGCATAATGGACCGCAAAATGCCTCCCAAAAACCATATGTTCTGACTAAGTCTGCTGTAATAATGTTGCCCGCATTCACGTTCTGCGGTCGCAAAGTGCACCGTAGAACCGACCCTCGCAAAAATTCAAAGGAAAATATGCGACGGCTATGCGGTCCGTATTTTGATTATGCGATCGCATTTCGACCGCATAAATGACTTCAATTTTAACCAACATTCTGCCTCACTCTGTGGCAGATATGCGGTCGACATTTCTATTATGCGACCGCATTCTGGACCGCATTTCTTGCATTTTGTTGGTAACTTATACTTGACTTTTTAATGCATTATTCAATCCAAAAAGGTCTGCGATGAATTTCTAACACATGCTCCTAACTTGGCACCACGGAATCCGAGTTTTCGAGTAGGGATTTCATGGGGCCTTACATCCTGCCCCACTTAAGATCATTCATCCTCGAATGAGGATCAAGGTTCATTTATTTACGGTATTGGTGTAATATTCTCCTCTTTACAACCCGAAACCGGTTGACAGTCTCCAAATTTAGCTAACTCCCTAGATTTCCAAAAATTTCGCTAGAGTTTCCTTTGTATCTAGGCCTTACCCACCTGTTAGCAAGCCCCAGAAACATACCATAACAGCATAAACATATTTGTAAGCATAGTATATGTATAACTGGCACAATATCAACCATGGTCATATATGCAACCATGTTACCAAAAAGAGGACGGTTTTACGCAAATCCAGTCAACAAATATGATTTCAAAGGAGCCAAATGCATAAAACTTATTACCTGATCATTCAAACAATTATGGGTACTTCTTTTTCATTTCATCCTCGGCCTCCCAAGTAGCTTCCTCAATGTGCTGGTTCTTCCATAATACTTTCACGGATGTAATTTCCTTATTCCTCAGTTTTTGAACATGCCTATCAAGAATGGCAACTGGGACCTCTTCATATGATAGCTCTTCCTTTACTTCAATAGTCTCAACTAGCACAATGGAGGACGGATCCCCTACTACCTTCCTCAACAAGGGCACATGGAAAACCGGGTGTACCAATGACATCTCGGGCGGCAGCTCGAGCTTGTATTCTACCTGACCAATTTTCTGAATAATTCTGTATGGCCCGATATACCTTGGGCTTAATTTTACCTTCTTTCCGAATCGCATGATACCCTTCATAGGGGAAACCTTCAAGAATACCCAATCGTCTTCTGTAAACTCCAAACCTCTGCGACGCACATCCGAGTAGGATTTTTGGCAACTTTGAGCAGTTTTCAACCATTCATTAATGAGCTTGACCTTCTCCATGGCCTGGTGCACGAGGTCCGGCCCTATCAATTCCGCTTCTCCAACCTCGAACCATCCGATGGGAGACCTACGTCTCTTTCCATACAATGCTTTGAACGGTGCCATTTGAATACTTGCGTCGATGATGTTGTTGTAAGCGAATTCTATGAGTGGCAAATAGTCATCCCAACTACCCTTGAAGTCAATAGTACAAGCACGCAACATGTCCTCAAGCATCTAAATAGTCCGCTCTGCTTGCCCATCGGTTTGTGGATGAGAAGTTGTGCTAAGGTTCACTTGCATACCCAAACCCTGCTGAAACTTCTTCCAAAAGATAGCTGTGAATTAAGCCCCTCGAGCTGAAATGATTGAGACTGGAGTGCCATGTAACCTGACTATTTCTTTGATATACAACTGAGCATATTGTTCCGCTATGTCGGTAGATTTAACTGACAATAAGTGCGTTGATTTCGTGAGTCGATCCATGATTACCCAAATTGAGTCGAACTTGCGCGAAGTGTGCGGCAACCCTACCACAAAGTCCATGTTAATCATCTCACACTTCCACATTGGAATATCTATGCATTGTGTCAACCCACCGGGCCTTTGATGTTCGGCTTTTACCTGTTGACAATTCGGACATATTGAGACAAATTCTGCCACATCCTTCTTCATGTTGTTCCACCAATAAATTTCCTTGAGATCATGATACATTTTTGTAGAACCTCGGTGCACGGAATACCTGGATGTGTGAGCTTCTACCATGATCCTTTCCCGAAGACTGTCGATATCAGGAACGCACAGGCGGTCTTGGTACCGTAGGGTACCATCATTCATGCCCAAGGAGAAAGTTGTGGTCTTATGATTGTGAATCCTTTCTTTTAGTTGTGCTAACAATGGATCATTGAATTGCTTTTCTTTCACCTCTACCACAAGCGATGATTCAACCCTATTCTGTATAATTACCCCTCCTTCATCAGAGTCGGCCAGACGAACACCCAAATTAGCTATCTGGTGAACTTCCTTAGCTAACAGCCTCTGATAAGCCCCCAAATAAGCCAAACTTCCCATAGATTTTCGACTAAGTGCATTTGCAACAACATTTGCCTTTCCCGGGTGGTAAAAAATATCCATATTGTAGTCTTTGAGTAACTCTAACCACCTTCTTTGTCTCAGGTTCAACTCCTTCTTCTTGAAGATGTATTGAAGGCTCTTATGATCGGTAAATATGTCCACATTGACCCCATACAAATAATGCCGCCAAATCTTTAGTGCAAACACCACAGCTGCTAGCTCTAAGTCATGCGTTGGATAGTTCTTCTCATGATTCTTGAGCTGCCTAGAGGCGTAGGCTATCACCTTTCCCAACTGCATCAACACACACCCCAGCCCAACTCTTGAAGCATCACAATACACCACAAATCCCTCGGTACCCTCTGGTAGGGATAATACCGGTGCTGTTGTCAAACTTGATTTCAATTCTTGGAAACTCTTTTCGCAAGCATCAGACCATTGGAATTTAACTGCTTTCTGCGTCAATTCTGTCAAAGGAGAGGCAAGAGTAGAAAACCCCTCCACAAACCTCCTGTAATACCCAGCTAATCCCAAGAAACTGCGAATCTTAGTTGGAGTGGTAGGTCTAGGCCAATTCTTCAATGCCGCAACCTTCTGATTGTCAACCATAACTCCTTCCTTGGAAACAACATGACCCAAGAACGCGACAGATACAAGCCAGAATTCACATTTTCAAAATTTTGCATATAATTGATGTTGCTGAAGAGTGTATAATACTGCCCTGAGATGGCCAGCATGGTCCTCCCGACTTTGGGAATATACTAGAATGTCGTCAATGAACACTATCACAAAGCAGCCTAGGAAGTGCAAGCTCGCCGCGAAGAATATTTATGAATTTCTAATACATGCTCCTAACTTGGCATCACGGAATTCGGGTTTTCGAGTAGGGATTTCATGCAGCCTTATAGGTTCGAAGGATTTCAAGTACAAATATGGAGAGAGGAGGAAAGGAGGAATCAATGGTAAAAAATTGGGCGTGATTGGACGCCGGCCCCCGCTATGGGGCAAATTCTGGTGGTGGCTCAGGGCGGAGGGACGGCGGAGACGGTGGGGAGGGATTGTACAATGAAGACGACCTTTTCACTGACTTGGGTATGGCTTGTTATTACATTTTTATGTAATGCCTTTGAACAGACGTTAACCGTTGGATGAAAACATATTACAAGGCTCAGATTTACCGGGTTAAAATGGCATCGTTTTAATGGTTGTATTTTAGTATGACATTTATCGAGGGCCCCGCCATTTGTTTGTTCTGTGTAGCGAGGCTCATCTTGTTATTATTTTTTTATTTAAGGGCCAATCCTAAAGTGACTATGATTTTTTATTTTTTATTTGTCACTAAGAATAAAAGAAAAGGCCATACTTAATTGAAGGGCTCAAAATCTTAAGGTCTAATTTTAAAATTCTCAGCATGTCCTTAAATGGACTTCACGTGCGTTAAAATGCAGGCCCAGGTTTTACTCACAGTGTTGGGCTACTTGGGCCTACGATAAATACAAAAAACCACCGCCCTTTAATTTCAGGACTGTTACACCTTCTGGGCTAGATACCCAATTAATAATCAAAAGTGTATGAGCTTGAATTATCCTATCCTAGGCCAATTCAGCCACGTTATGAAATCTGGAAAAGGCAATGGCTATTTGAACTAATTTGTTTCCCCTGAATGAACTTCTGTTAGTTGCAGTTTAATTGAACATGAACAAACTAAATATGCAGGATCGACTATAATTTTCGTGCCTATAGAATCACGCGTTGCTGCCTTTAATTTCAGTTATACCCAACACTGATTTTACACTTTAGGGATTAACTAACCACCAGCAATTATTTTAATGCGCACAACCACAAATCTACTAGTTCAAATGAGCGAACACAAACCTAATATCAGCCCAACAAAACCCAATTTTTACCAGAGAAATCGAACACTGAATGCCAAGGTGGGAACTGACATAATCTAACAGTCCAGAATCAGTCCGAATCAGTTAGAAGCTGTCCTACTTATACAATCTTGTGTCTATCATTCGTATAAAATACAAAACAGAGCTAACATCAACTGCATTTATTTCATTAACATCTATTGAACTATAGGCAACAGATAACATCCAAATGAGCATGGATCTAGTGAACACATTCCATTGCAACTTCAATTCAAAGTTACATCGAGGTGATTTGAAAAAATGTACCTGGAATTCAGAATATAACAGGAAGAAGAGGAGATCAGCAAGGATAATAACTTTCAACAACGGCAGAAGTTCAGCAGTATCACAACCAGAAATGATTGGAGTTCAAACAACACAAATCACACCAAGTTTTCAGTTCAGCAACACGTATTTGATAGTAAACCACTTGAACACAGCCAAATAAACTCAAAATTGACAACAGATGATCCAGTAATGTTTATAATCAAATAGATCTACTAGATTAACTCAAATATGATTCAAATAAACCTAAAGCTACTTGAAAAATCACCCAGTAAACACTAGAAGAACCTCAGCAATTAGAAGAGAAAGAATTGATCAAAATTAACCAAAAGTTAATGTAACAGTGCTATTTTTGGTTTGTAGTATTGTTTTTTCTGTTTTTTTTAATTTGTATTTTGAAGATTTGAAGTTTGGATTTCAAATTACAGATCTGAAACTTGTGGAGAATTTGAGGGAATTTTGAGAGGTTCCAAACTTGTGAATGAAGTAAAGGAACTACCTTTTTATAGAAAAACCAGCTGCCAATTCCAGATTTTATTTTTTAACACTTTAGTCCCTGATTTCCTAACTTGTTACTCAATTAAGTGTCCTAACTTCCTGAAATTACAACTAAAGTCTTATTTTAAAAGATCCTAGAGAATTCTAGTTGTAACTACAACACTCCTGTGCATTTCTAAGTACCAAACTACCCTTGACTTTGCTTGGAAACTACAACCCTAAGTCAAAATTAACATGTGGTCACTTAACTAATCCAAATCAGCGATATCAACACCTAATAAATCCTAATCTAACAATTAAACTTGAACAAAGCGAATGAAAATCTAAACGATCAAACAAACAAAACCTTAATTAAACTAAGTATAAGAACAGAATCGTGAAGAAAATCACACAAAGAAACAGAAACAGAAAAAGGAAGAAAAAATTAAAAAAAAAATCAAATAAAAACTCACTGATTTCAGGTTTCCATCTGGCCGGCCTTGACGCTTGATTTTTCATTAATGTTACATGTCTATCTCACTTGAAATAGACATGTGACATTAATTTAAAATCAATGAAATCTTGAAAACTCCCAAATCAAGTTGACCCCCAACCCTAGATTCAAAATTAACAGAATTCCGTTGGGATTTGAGGGGTTTTAGTTCGAAATTCAGAATGAGAAGGTCAAGGAGGCTGCAGGGAATGATTTTGGGGAAATTTTGTAGGGGTGTCACCGCCGTGCACGGCTGTGACGGCGTTAGGGTTTGTTATATTTGAGGATTTTGGCTAGGGTTAGAAGGATTTCAAGTACAAATATGGAGAGAGGAGGGAAGGAGGAATCAATGGTAAAAAAATTGGGCGTGATTGGATGGCGGCCGCCGCCGTGGGGCGAATTCCGGCGGCGGCTCAGGCCGGAGGGACGGCGGAGACGGTGGGGAGGGATTGTATGATGAAGATGACCTTATCTCTGACTTGTGTGAGTCTTGTTATTATATTTTTATGTAATTCCTTTGAACAGACCTGAACCATTGGATGAAAACATATTAGAAGGCTCAGATTTACTGGGTTAAAACGACATCGTTTTAATGGTTGAAGGCCGACCGGGTTCTTGGGCTTTGGGCCTGGGCGTGGGGTAATGTGTGGTTTAGGGGTTGTGGGCTCGAATATTTTGGATCCAAGAAATGACAGACTGGTCCTCTTCATTTTTTGTTTATTTCCCTCCTTTTCCTTTTTGTATTTGTTTTTTTATTCATCAGTTACATTTACTGATTTTTACGGAATTAAAAATAAACCAAATTGACTTCTAAAAATATTATTCAATTCTCGAATGCCCTAATTTCTAATTAAGCACAAATTAAGACAAATTAAAACTAAAAATGCAAAAAGACCATTTTTGTTATTTTCTTTATTTTTCCCTTAACTACCAATTAATCCTAAAATATGACATTAGATCCTAAATGCAAATGTCAAATATATATATATTTTTTATATTTTTCATATGAATTAAAATGCACAAATAAGAATGCAAACAATTAAAAGAAAATAACACAAAATTCACAAAAATGTAAAAATAATGAAAGAAAAAATTATTTTATTTGAATTTTTGGGAATAATTCATATATAAGGCAAAAATTACGTGCTCACACCCCAGATGATGAGAAATGGGCCGATGAAAGAAAGAAAGATGGATGGGTTCTGCCGCAACCATTGCCACATCTGTATGAGACCTTTGTCAAGACTAAGTAAGGCACAGAAGAGGAAGATGAGGTGTTCACGGCTGATGAAATAGAAGATATATGTGAAGCTATGAGGCAAATGCTCTATGAAACCAACATGGTCCATCTAGGGGAAGGGACTAGCACCGCTGAGGTGCTCTACATGGGACCAGATGCCAAACTCCAAAATTGGAAGGCTACGCCTTTCCCGAACAGGCCGGAGTCCCGGTAGACTAGACTTGTTACCATCGTTGAATCTCGAGTTATTTCAGGGTGTAACTCGGATGTTTCTTTTAGTTTCTTGTCTTTTGAATTAATGAATGTAAACCCTGTTATCTTTATAAAAATTCCAAGAAATGAAATCAATATTTCTCTTTAGTCTTTCTGATTTTTGTTATTTTTCCCTTTTATCTTTTTTTTCAGTTATAATAATCCGGCTTTAAATAACATGACATACTTGCAGACTTCATGCCCCGACTCAAACACGCTGTCTAACTGTGAAATAATGAATCAAGAACCGGAATATGATAAAAATGAGGCTATTAGGGAAATAAACCGAGAATTGGAACAATTTGAAAACAAACCTAAGCCAGATCTGAATGACACTAAACCAGTTTATTTGGGAACTGCCGAAGAAATAAGGGAAACCAAAATAAGCATTCACACAAATGAGAAAACTCAAGATGCAATAATCCAACTCTTGTTTGAGTTTAAAGATGTGTTTGCTTGGTCGTATGATGATATGCCGCGACTGAGTGTGGATTTAGTAGTGCACAAACTGCCAATTTACCCCGATTGTCCTCCAGTGCAATAAAAGCAAATAAAGCTGAAAACCGATATCAGTGATAAGACCAAAGAAGAAATCACAAAATAGCTGAAAGTAGGGGTTATCCGGGTGGTCCTATATACTACGTGGTTAGCCAATGTGGTTTCTGTGCCAAAGAAAGATGGGAAGACCCGATTGTATGTGGACTACAGAGATTTGAACAGGGCGAGTCCCAAAGATAATTTTCCATTGCCCAACATCCACATCCTTGCTGATAACTGCGCCAAACATGAAATACAGTCCTTCATAGATTGTTACGCAAGATATCACCAGGTGTTGATATATGAAGAAGATGTCGAGAAGACAGCTTTCACTACACCCTGGGGTACCTACTGCTATCGGGTCATGCAATTTGGACTGAAGAACGCCGGGGCAACCTATGTGGGAGCCATGACAACCATTTTTCATGACATGATGCACCAAGAGATAGAGGTTTATGTGGATGACATAATCATCAAGTCGCGAACTCAGAGTGACCACGTTCGAGATTTGAGAAAGTTCTTTGAACGGCTGCGCAAGTATGATTTGAAGCTGAATTCGGCCAAATGTGCCTTCGGAGTCCCCAGGCAAGCTCCTGGGTTTCATAGTCAGTAGAAGAGGTATGGAGTTAGATCCAAAAAAGATAAAAGCTATTAGAGATCTACCTCCTCCAAGAACTAAGAAGGATGTGATGAGCCTATTAGGCAGGCTAAACTATATCAGTCGGTTCATTGCTCAACTGACTACCATATGTGAGCCCATACTCTAACTTTTGAAGAAATATGCGGCAATCAAATGGACATCCGAATGTCAAGAGGCTTTCGACAAGATCAAAGAATATTTGTCAAATCCTCCAGGGTTGGTCCCGCCCGAGCCCGGGCGACCTCTCTTCTTGTATTTGACGGTGTTGGAAAATTCTTTTAGTTGTGTTCTGGGGAAACACGATATAACCAGCAAGAAAGAGTAGGCGATCTACTATCTGAGTAAGAAGTTCATCAGCTACGAGTCCAATTATACTTTGTTGGAGAGAACATGTTATGCGCTGACGTGGGTCGCTCAGAAGTTGAGACACTATCTTCAAGCCCACACTACCTAACTCATAACCAGGTTGGATCCGTTGAAGTACATATTCTAGAAACCGATGCCCACTGGAGACTGGCAAAATAGCAAATCCTGCTCATTGAATTTGACATAGTCTTTGTCACTCGTACGGCAATGAAAGCCCAGGCGTTGGCAGATTATTTTGCGAAAAACCCGGTTGACGAGGAGTACCAACCATTGAGCACATACTTCCCAAATGAAGAAGTTAATTCAGTAGAAGCTATCTCTGAAGACACTCGTGCTTGGAAAATGTTCTTTGATGGAGTTGTAAATGCAAGAGGTGTAGGCATTGGGGCAATCTTGATATCACCCAATGGTCAGCACTATCCGGCTACAACTAGGCTCCGATTCTCTTGCAAAAACAACACAGCTGAATATGAAGCCTACATAATGGACATGAATATGGCAATTGATCAGGAGGTTGAAGACTTATCGATCATGAGGGACTCTGATTTGATTATCCAGCAAGCACAAGTGGAGTGGGAGACTCGAGACGTTAACCTCATCCCATACCGGCAACAAGTGGAAGATCTCACTAAACGCTTCAAGTCAATAGAGTTCAGGTACATCCCTCGATGTCATAATGAACTAGCTGATGGACTCACCACTTTAGCCTCAATGTTGCCTTACCCAGGCAATGCCCATATTGATCCCCTGGAAATTCAAATCAAAGAAAGGCACGGTTATTGTAATGCGGTCGAGGTGGAACCCCGAATTCAGCCCTGGTATCATGATATCAAAAGATTTCTAAAAACACAAGAGTACCCCGAGCAAGCCACTGGAGACCAGAAGAGAACCATTAGACGACATGCGAGTGGTTTTTTCTTAAGCGGCAATGTTTTGTATAAAAGGACTCCGGACCTCAACTTGCTAAGATGCGTTGATGCCGAAAAGCCGGAAGAATTATGCATGAGGTGCATGCAAGGGTATGTGGACCTCATATGAACGGATATGTTTTGGCAAAGAAAATCCTGCGAGTGGGATATTATTGGATAACCATGGAGAAGGATTGCTTCAGCTTCGTTCGAAAATGTCATCAATGCCAGGTGCACGGTGATTCGATTTATGCACCTCCAACAGAGCTTCATACGATGTCAATACCTTGGTCGTTTGGTACCTGGGGTATGGACGTCATTGGGCCAATCGAGTCGAAGGCTTCGAACGGGCATAGATTCATATTGGTCGCAATCGATTACTTCACAAAATGGGTTGAGGCAATCACTCTCAAGTCAGTCACTAAGAAAGCTGTGGTAGATTTTGTGCATTCCAATCTCATTTGTCGCTTTGGAATTCCTGCAACTATCATTACTGACAATGCCGCAAACTTGAACAGCCGTCTGATGGGAGAGGTATGTGAACAATTCAAGATAACGCATAAAAACTCTACCCCTTATCGGCCAAAAGCCAATGGTGCCGTTGAAGCAGAGAATAAGAACATCAAGAAGATTTTGAGAAAGATGATTCAAAACTCCAAGCAATATCATGAAAAACAGCCTTTTGCATTACTCGGGTATCGCACCACAGTGCGTACACCAATCAGAGCCACCCCATACTTATTGGTTTACAGAACTGAAGCAGTCATACCTGCAGAAGTAGAAATCCCTTCGCTTCATATAATCGTTGAAGCAGAAATCGAGGATAGTGAGTAGGTTAAAACTCGGCTAGAGCAGTTGTCACTAATTGATGAAAAATGGATGGTCGCAGTGTGCTACGGGCAGTTGTACCAACAAAGAATGGGCCGCGCCTATAACAAGAAAGTACGTCCCAGGAACTTCGAAGTGGGACAGCTCGTGCTCAGACGAATTCTCCCTCATCACCAGGAAGCAAAACGAAATTTTGCTCCCAATTGGAAAGGTCCATACATAATCCGAAAGATTTTGCCAAAAGGAGCATTGTATCTAGGAGACATCGAAGGAAATGATCCTGAAACAGCAGTCAATGCGTATGCAGTAAAAAGATACTATGTCTAGACCTCCTGGGGTGATGGCTTTTTGTGCAATTGAGATGACGAAGGCTTTCCTTCCCTCTATCCAAACATTATCAACCCTTCGCAAACCCATTTGAGCCGGTTACTCTTCTTTGGCTACCCTCTTTGGAACCCAGAAGAATTATTGAAAAAAAAGAAAAAAAAGAAAAGAAAAAACATGATGAAAAGGAAAAGAAAACAAAAACAAAACAAAAGAAAATTATTTGCCCGAACTACGTTTGACTTGACCCCGAAAGGGTACGTAGGCAGCCTATTGCTGAGGTTCAGTCACATCAAAACAAAAATCCTAATTTTCCCAAAAATTGAAACTAGGGCAGATGATATGATGGTTCAGTTATGAATCCGCCAAAACGGTTCCAAAGTTGTAGTTTCGCCCAAAATCCTTTTTACCCAAAGACCTTGTCAAGTTCTTCCGATCAATTGGTAAAAGTAGGGAAGTGAAAAACATCATCGTTGGAATCCGATGCAATTCAAATTGAAAGAAATAAAATGAGAGAGTCTTATCAGTAAAAACCTTCGGGCACCATAAGGCGATGGTGAGTAGAGAAACTAAAAATGAGAGAGTCCGCTTAGTGAAAACTCGCAAAGAGCACTATCGGGCGATAGGGAGAAGAGAAATGAGAGAGGTCGATTGGCGAAAACCCGCAAAGGGCGCTGTCGGCCAAAAAAAAGATATCTTATCACTAAAAGAGACCTGGAAAGGTTCCCTGGTTTTGAAATGAGGATCAATGGGTTCACGAGAAGCTGGAAAGTTTGTGTGGGTCGGGCGTCTAGTCCAAGAAGCATGTCATGTTCATTTGAAGCCAGCATGCACCCCAGATAAGTCCTTCTTTTCCCCCGAAAGGGACGTTTCTCTTTAAACTCATACACTGCCTTTTGCATACTTTTCTTTGAATCCCTTCTGGATTTACTCTGATTTTGTAAATGCTACAAAGAAAAGGTGACAGGACTGGTTCTATAGGGCTCCGCTGGCAAAAGCCAAAGAAAATATCGAGCCTCAGCGGTTGCGTCAGTCTAATCCCGATTGACCATAGTGATTGATGCTTTCAAAGTAAACACATTTGAAAAGAAAGAAAGTCAAAGGCAAAAGTCCTAAGGGTAGAATAAAGTGAAAAGGCCAGAGCTCACATGGGTGAGTCATATTGATGTCCTAAAAGTTGAAACATGTCGGTTTAAAAGAGATTCACCCTCAAGGCCAACAAGTAGCAAAGTTCTTAACGGAAAGGGGGCCGGGATCAAGGGATTGGGATGATCAAGGCCACAAAACCAACCATCGTTTCAAACTAATAAACTGTTCTTTGTTGAAAACAGGTTCCATTCAAAGCAACCATGCAAGAAGTAGGTGCAACCCAAAAATAAATGAAATGCGCAAGCGTTGAAACAGCTTTGCAGCAGGAAAACAACCAAAAAGGGATGTTTCCCGAAATTCTTTCATGCATCTTGCTAACTGACAAGAAAAATAAAAAGAAAATGAAAAGAAGGAGAAAAAGAAGAAGAAGAAAAGAAATGAAAAAAGAAACCCCCGAAAGAAAAACAAATCATAGTAGCATAGGAGTTTTTTTTTATCCCGGCCAAAAATCGAGGATCTCCCGACCAAAAAACATTGGAGCCTTTTTCTTTCCAAATCCCGACCAAAAAACTGAGGATCTCCCAACCAAAAAATCGCGGAGCTTTTTCTTTCAAAATCCAGGCAAAAAAATTGGGGATCTCCCAGCCAAACAACCGTGGAGCTTTTACTTTCATAATCCTGGCCAAAAAACTGAGGATCTCCCAGCCAAAAAATCGCGGAGCTTTTTCTTTCCAAATACCGGCCAAAAACCACGGAGTTTTTTCTTTCAAAATCCCAGCCAAAAATTGAGGATCTCCCGGCCAAAAAGCCGTGCAGCTTTTTCTTTCCATCTCCCAGGCAAAAAACCGCGAAGCTTTTTCCTTCAAAATCCCGGCCAAAAAACCGAGGATCTCCCGACCAAAAAACCGCGGTGGTTTTTCTTTCAAAATCCCAGCCAAAAAACCGAGGATCTCTCGGCAAAAAAAAATAAAAAACCGCAGAGCTTTTTCCGTAGAACTAAGGTGTTACTTTTAAGTTGTTGCATTCGGGAGCCCGCCCGTAGAACGGAGGTGTTACTTTTCAGTTGTTGCATT
>MU757339.1:372124-438570 GCA_026770625.1 Nicotiana glauca | reverse complement strand
GGAATTTGAAGGAGTTGAGTTGGAAAAGGTTTTACATGAAGGACAGTTTTGAGAGAAAAGTAATTAATTGAGTTCCAAAACAGTTAATATGGGACCAGTTTTGAAAGCAAAGAGTCACACAGTACTTAGAGAACACAAATAAGGGTAGGGGGAAAGGGAACAAATAACTCACAAGCAAGAACACTGAACATCAAAGAGAAGTACTTTAGAATAACCAGGCATGTTTCAAACAAAGGGGTAAGGGTCTTAACAGCATTAAATTGACAGATTCACACATCAGGAAAAGGTTCAAGGTTACTTAATAGCTAAAAGGGTCCTGAATACATGCTAATAGGGTACAGGGGTGAGGGGGAATAAGGAGAAACATGCAGGAAACAAGCACAGGCATGCCAGACTATATTAATCAGCACAAAGGCATGCTAATGGTAGTAAGAGCAACAAAACCATAAATAGAAGCATGCAAGAAACAAAAGGAAGTGTAACACAAATAGAAACATATTGCTTTTGGTGCTGTAAATCAAATAGGATACATACCAGTTGAAAATAATGTAACACAGAGTAATAGTGAGCAATAATGTGCAGAGAAGTGAGCAATAGCGCGCAGAGAGTATGCAGAGAAAAGGGCAGCAGTATGCAAAGAAGTGAGCAGCAGGTAGACCAAAGCAAGCAACACAGTAGAGGATAGCAGGGTGGTAAAAGTGACCAGGATCACTCAATCTTGGCTTTCATCCAATTGAGTAATTAGCATTCAACATGAAAGTGAAAGAAGTTTAGAAACAATAGAGAGCACCAAATATGTTTGTGTGAAAGAGAGAGAGTTCAGAGTAATGAGTTTTTTTCGTGTCTTGTCTGTGAAGAGAAGAGGAGTACTTATAGTTTTTTTTTTTGAAAATAGTAGAGAATAGGGTAGTAAGTATATAATTATAGAAATAGTACCAAATTGACTCAATCACTGGACATAATCCAATTAAATCAGGGTTTCGTGATTCGAATGAGAGTACAGGTTATCAAGTAAGGAAAAGAATCAGTTAGATGACTGATTTTACCATAGTAAGAAGTAGTATGCAATAAGTATGCAATAAGGGCTAGATACACAATGCTTCTAACAAGGAAAGTATATGCTGAATACTTAAAAAAATATTTAAGTGCACAAATATGGTAAGCACGTAAATCAACTCTGAAATTAGTCAAAGAATCACGGACAAGACCAAAAATCAGAGGGAATCAACACCAAGTATAGAAAGCAACTCACAAGTAAGGAAACAATTTGAAAAATCAATGTAAGAACCCTTAAGGAAAACACATACAAATCAGGGATTCAAAGAGATGCTCAGAATTAACAGAATATTCAGTAAAGAGAAGCATTTAAACTTATTTAAACACAATAGTCTCAAAATTAAG
Source organism: Nicotiana glauca (assembly GCA_026770625.1). Taxonomy (NCBI): domain Eukaryota; kingdom Viridiplantae; phylum Streptophyta; class Magnoliopsida; order Solanales; family Solanaceae; genus Nicotiana; species Nicotiana glauca. The sequence goes on along the minus strand of MU757339.1, from coordinate 437,169 downwards.
AACCCTAGGTAAGAAATCACATAAAACAGCAGGGAGTCGGAACCCTAGCAAAGGTCTAAAGCATGGAACTCAGAAACAAACAGATTTACAATATAATCAAGCACATAATCATAGGAATAATCACATAACACTCAAAGAAACAGAAAGTGTAGTGATTTTAGAAGGAGTCGAAAACCCTAGTTTTGAAAAGAGGAACAAGAGCGTTTAAAAACAAGAACTAATCGAAGGCATCGAGTAATAAGTAATGTAGAAAACAAAGATTAAACCATAAATAGTTTAAAAAGACATGGATTAAGAGATTTAGACAAAAATTAGGGTTTGCAATAAAATCAGTGAGATGAGAAACCAGGCCGCGAAACTCGTTAATAATGGAGTTTAAAGCAACATCGGACTGAAACCCACCGGAGAAAGGCCGGAGATAAGCCAAGCGAGGCTTCCAGGGACCGTCTTTCATGGTAGATGTCTCTGGAGCTTCAAGGCTCAGAGAGAAGCAACGAGACGAGGTTTCATGGCGACTAAAGGTCGAGAGAAGTGAGGATGGAGTTGGCCGGAGAGGCGATGAAACCCATCGGAGAAGAAAGAGAGAACCAGAAGGTTCTAGAGAGAAGGGAGAGCAAACGTTAGAGAGAGAGAGAGACCGGTCTCTTTGCAAATGAGGGGTCAAGGGTGGGGGTCGTTTGATTTAGTTTAGGTAATATAATCTGGGCCGTTGATCTCATTTGATCAACGGCTCAGATTGAATCAAGGCTGGGTCGGGCTAACGGGTCAGGTCCAAATTGGAATGTGGGTTGGCTGAATTGGGTTTAAAATTGGGGTGAATTGAGGCTAAAATTGAAATAGAAATGGGCCAGTTCTTAAATAGCCACTTTCTCCCCTTTTTAATTAATTAAAATAGTTAAAAATAATTTAAAAACAAATTAAAAACACTGAACTAGTTAATAATATATAAACAATAATCTAAAAATATTAGGAATAATTTTACAATCACAAAATACAATTAATTACAAAATAGGCTACAATTACAATTATATACAATTTGACTTAAAAGATGCCAAATAATTTTGTGAAAATATGAAAAAAAAAAATCATATTAATTATGTTTTGATATAAATATGAGGATAAAATAGGTTATTCACCTAAATGATAATTTTTGGGAATAATTTTGGGATTTTTGTGGTATTAAAATAGGCGATAAATTGGTTTTAAAATCGTTAAAATACCAAAACTCATGGGTGTGCTCAAATATGCACATATACGCTATTTTGGAAGTATCTTGGGGTATAAGAAATATATAGGGAAAAATTGGGTATCAACAATAACTTTGTTGAAAACCTCTAAGAATTGCAATTCTGTATTGAGGCATCATCCTTACTTTGTAGTCATAAGACTTCATTTTGTGAATTTTATCTTAATCTCATATGAATCTTTTTGAATTTGAGAAGTCTTTCATGGCTTTTGTTGAAGATTTCATTATTTATTTTGATGAAGCCTTCCTCCATTTCCCTTAATAAATTTGGGATGTTTCTTATTATAGGTGTGGGCCCCCTTTGTAACATGACTTAGCCATAAATTGCTCTAAATGTGACACCTTATTTGTTGAGTAAAGAGTCACTTAATTAGGCCAAGCTTGTTGCCACGTTGAGGATAAGACCCATTGGCTTATTCAATTCTAATTAATTATTAACTTATTAATCTCCCACTAACCAATAATTAATCAATTAACTTCATAATTGAGAGTTATTCCAAATTACTTAAAATACTACTCACTTTTTAACACTCTTTATATGTCTTACTATCATGGTCATGTGGTACCTTGTATGTATATATACCGGGTATTATAGCTTGGACCGTATTTTATCCCCAAATTTTCAAACTTCGACGTAACTCATTTTTCTTCAATTTTCTTACCCTTTAATCTTCACGAATTTACTTATCCTTTATTTGAAATAGCATAAAAATTATATCTCATTCTCAAACTTAGGTCGATTAATTTACCACGAAACTTTAACGTACAAAAATGCGGGATGTAACATCTCGTTTTCGAGCTTTCACCAATTTACTTATTACGAAAACATGGGGGTGTAACAAAAGAAACAACTCTATCACTTCCTAGATTGAGCAAGACTATCATTTCGCTTTACACGCTCTCTGGGCAAGTCTTAGACATAAAATAACATGCACAATATATCAAAAACAACCGCTCACATATATTCACATAACCCACTCAGAACTAGATCTATACTAACTCTCTCATCATTGCAGTTAAGCAAAATTTATCAATTAAGGCACTTACCTAAAGTCGAGATGTGAGCATAAGCATCATAGCTAAGGCATTCACTGTGTCACTTCCCAAAATCCGAAGAGCGCGACCGGCGCTCAACCGAGTAAACCCGACTAAAAAAGCATGTTCGAATTCATACTGCCCAATTTCATCTTTGAATAAAGAGGAAATGTACATCATTAATCAAATACTATAAACATGTCTTTAATGATTTCCATTTCATTTTCATTAGCAACTTCGTTTATAATTTTGAAGATATACAAGTTGTATACATCTTTGCCAAATATCATTATTTCTAATTTAATTTCAATACACGATATTACCCACAACCTGTCTACGGAGTCTCTAAATACAACTGAAGAGTAATATGGAAATGTCGGCAACAAGGCTCCGGCTATACCTCAAAATATAAAGTACATGATAAACAACGATATAGGACCCTGAAATGGGGCTCACCAAGTCCTCTTAAAAGAAGATGCATCACTAGCTGCGACCAACACTACCTGCTATGGAAACACATACATCCATTTAAAGATGTAGCGTCCCGACAAAAGGGACGTTAGTGCCGTCGAATAGCACTAGTATGTAAAACTAAACACCATCTCAATAGAAAGAACTATCATACAAGAACAAATAAATCATAAGGATTCAACAAAAGCTTTAAACAATCACCACATCATCAAGTAAAAGGAATCACATAGCTTTCACATAATTTCCATACCTCTAGGTCGGGACATTTCAAAACTTTTCATCATCATTCACAATAATTCACAATTCCACTGTTCATAATACCATTGTTCATAATATGCACATCATAACCAACGTTCAATTTCAATCACAGTTTCTGTGCCAATTTTTATTTATATATATATATATATATATATATATATTCCACTGTGAATCTTAGCACGGAGTCCGATCTCTGCCCGATCGACTAGGCCGTCTTATTTGAGATGTGTATCGCAATCACAATTTCATTGTCACTTTCCAATCTGAATATCAGCATAATACCACCATGTGTGCGGCATGGCGTCCGATCACGGCCCGATCGGCTAGGCCGTCTTACCAATATGTTTTCTCTTTTCTATCAATCATCTCATTTCAATATTTATTTCACATATCAATTCATTGGCACTTGGGCCACAATCATTACATCATACTTGGCATTTGACCGCATTTCATAATTTGAGTTCTTCTCACATATTTCACATCAATATCAATCTCAACAACAAGCCATTCAATTCAAGAGGTCAAGTACACATGATAGGAAACATGAATCATGGCCATATAGAATATTTCAGAAATAATATACCTCAAGTTCATTAGCAATGGAACTTCAAACACAAAGGGTTCTTCCAAAAAGGAGGGGACACACCAAAAAATAATAGAAACACACATCAAGTCATAAACAAGCAATTTTATCAGTTATTCTTGAATTACTCCTTTTCAATCACGACAATATACAATTTAAACATCGGTCACTAAGTATGCTCATTAACGACAATATGCTTGTTAAAGTAGGAACTTGTGCGAACTCATTTGGAATATTAGCTTACTATGAAGTTTTCTAACTTGACTTAGACTTAGGCCTCCCATTATACCCCAAAGTACTTATTATATAACTTATACACTTATTTACCAACTCCAATTGATGCCAATCATGTCAATAGCACATAAAATTTTATAATTAGCCTACCTGGCACCAAGAAATCCTAAATTACTTAGTGAAATTTTCTGGGGCCTTACACAGTGGTCTCAAGATACAACAAAGTCAAGAAAATTGCCTTCAATTAGCACAACAACACAAGATTCTCTACTCCTAAAAAGTTAAAAACTATATAAACCTGGTTCAAGCAAAATAACTCATGAAAAAGAATACAGCACAAGGAAAAGGCAAAGGAGGATAGTTAGACTACCTATAAAAACAAAGGATAAATAATAAGAATAAAAGATATATTTTTGAATTTTTACTATTTTATTAGCTCAATAAAGAAAACTCACAAAATAAAATAAACACATATATACATCCCACACTATACTTTAAATTATGAAATGTTTCCATGATGCACAAATAAAAGGCAAGGTTAAGAAAATTCCCCTGAATGTTTTCTTTCTCCAAGAACTTATGAATTGAATCCCTAATTATGAATTCATTCCTTGTTTTTTGTCAAGAGCTAAAATCCAAAACAAAGTGAGTCGTGATGGTGACTAATACCACTTGCGAGCAGTTAACAACATATTAATATAGATAAAGAGTGAGATCTCAGAAATACATAATAAGTCTAAAACCAAACATTGTCTATTCTATTCCCCAAGATTTGGTTTTATAGAGTACATGGGCTACTAAGGATACTAAAGAAAAAGTCTGCAAGTCTTGTATGGTACAATAGATAGTAATGGATATAATGTAAAGGTGACTTCTAGGCGTACAAACAAGAATGCAGCTCTACCTCGTGTCACTGGTAATGGCTAAGCACTTCCCGGGAATTCGCTGATACAATGTTTGAATCTGCACAAGAAGTATAGAAGTGTAGTATGAGTACAACTGTTCCAATGTACTTAGTAAGCATCGATCCTCACCTCGACAATACATTGACAAGGCTATATAAGACACGTGACATATAAAACTATACAGTTAGTAAGAAACATAGCAAGAGAGATAACAGTAATAATAACATAATAAAGGCGAAAAATAGTAAAAGGATCTAATAACAAAAGTAATAACAGTGTTTCTCGAATAGCACAATCAAAACCTTTTCAACAGCTCAATTTAACAGGGGAAAAATGATATCTATCAATAATATAGCCAAAACCCATAAGAAAAGATTACATCACAAACTAATACCAAAATTCATAACATATACGTTGTGGCAAATACCTGATTCACCACACACAAAAACACTATTATGGTGCCAACCCAATTCCATGACTATATTATTGTTGCGGCGAGAAACCTAGTCCTTTTAATAACATTGTTATGGTAGCAACCCGTTCCAATATATCAATTCATACAAATACATCCAACAAACAACCAAACATGGCGAAGGTCATAATATGATATTGAGAAGAGTAGAGAAGAATAATTCGTTAAGGAAAAGATGAACACGAACAAAGAGTGATAGAAATCCTATATCCAAGAGCTAATATACCCCATATAACTCAACAAGAACCCAACAAAGGTCATTAACACGTGAACAAACAAGTGGTCACCAATCCACATAGCATAGGTGAATAAGGCATGAAACAAGTAAGGTATGAAAAAACATAGGTATGTAACAAGTAAATGCATGAAACCAGTAAAGACATATAGCAAGTAAAGGTATAAAACAATTTTAGGCATGAGACTAGTAAAGACATGTAATAAGTAGAGGCGTGAAATAAGTAAAGGCATGTGATAAGTAAACGCATATAGTAGGTAAAGGCATGAAATAAGTAAAGGCATGTCACGACCCTCGCCTATCATGAAACTAAGTCAGCCGACACAACTCCCGAATTTAACCATTTAATCAATAACAATCATTTTTAAGCCTTTAATTAATCAGATATTTTATAATGTAAGTCTAAATGAACAGTGCAGAATAAATACACTAGCCTGACATCGGGGTGTCACAAGTCACGAGTATCTACTAAGGTCTGAATACAACAAGGAGCCTAAAAAATTATTAAATATATTCTAAGGAATACAAAAGGGAGAAAATTAGTATTGCGAATGTCGGGCGGCTACCTTGCTAACTCTAATGACTCTGCCACTGAGCATTCAACACCCACTACCGGGTTCAGAACTACCTGAATATTTATACATGGTGCAGGGAATAATGTAAGTATGCCAACTCAGTAAGTAATAAAAGTAAATGAAAATTGAGCAGTAAGAAAACACGTAAGCCACGTCATAACGCTACAGCAAAAGCAGTACATTTCCAAAACAGTACAGAAAGCGTTTACTTCGTAAATCATGCTCAGTTTCGGTAAAACCTTTTAAAAATAATTTTCAATAATTTCAAACGAGTGATAAAAATAGTGAATAAAAATGATAGAAACATAAACAGCCTCTCAGGCAAAACATGTACCATAAACCACCACTAGGGTATAATATCAACAGAACCAGCCCCTCGGGCTACCTCACAATCATTCGTAATCAGCCCCTCAGGAATAACATGAATCAAGAACCGACCCTCGTGCAAAATAATGGATCGAGAGTATCCCCTCGGGCAACAATATGAAACAACAACAGCCTCTCGAGCTACAACACATCACTCACACTAGGTACCGGCGCTCGGGGTGTACAGACTCCGGGAAGGGCCCTTTTACGGCCCAAGTGCAATAACAAGCCATCTCGTGGCATAATCAAAAAGACCCTCGGCCTCATATCAATCATAAGGCACCTCGTGGCATAATAAATCCAGCCCTCGGCCTCTCAAATATCACAAATCAGTACCATATGTTGTGTTGCGCAGCCGATCCCATGATATCCTCACAACACAAACCCTCTACCTCACTCAGTCAGATCTCACTCAAGCCCTTTTGGCTGACAGTAAAATAAGTACTCGGCTCAAAATCATTTACGAAATCAAAAGGAGTGAATAAAACCGAGTTATGAAAATAGTAAGAACATAGCATGACTAAGTGTAAACATTAAACCAAAACAGTGAGGTAAAACAGTTGTAAAATCCACTAAGGGTCCAAACAATCGGCACAAGACCCAGACACGGCATTTAGCCCCAAACACAATATTATTTTCCAAAATATAATAATATCAAATAGTTTTCAAGAAAAATACTTGATTTAATAGTCGTACGGGATGGACCAAGTCACAATCCCCAACGGTTCACAACCCCACGCTTGTTATCTAGTGTGTACGTCACCTCAAAGTAGCACAACGATGTAAAATCCGGGGTTTCATACCCTCAGGGCAACATTTACAATCATTACTTACCTCAATCCGATCCAAACTCTATCCCGCGATGCCCTTGTCTCTCGACTCGGTCTCCAAATGCTCCAAATCTAACTAAATATATATTTATACCATCAAAATCCGCTGAGGGAACAAAGCCCACTCGAAAATACCCAATTTACATCAAAAATCCCAAAATTGGCCAAACCCGACCCCCGAGCCCACGTCTCAGAATCCAATAAAAATCACATCAATGAAATCTTTATCCTCCAACTAGTCCATACATATAAAAAACATCAAAATCAGACCTCAAATGGTCCTTCAAATCCCCAATTTACACTCTCCAATTTCAAGACCTAATTTCCCAATTTTAGGCTTTAAATTCCACAAATTTCATGTTTAAACAAGTAAGAATCAACATAGGATCGAGTCCATAAATCATACCTCCAAGTGTTTCCCCTTGATTCCCTCTTCAATCCTTCTCAAAAAGCTCCAAAATCGCCCAACAATGGTGAAACTTAGACCCAAAATCGCGAAAAATGGTCTTTTAAAACATTCTGCCCGACACTTAAAATCTCTTCTTCGTGAACGCGGTCAATGCCTCGGGTACATGAAGCACAAAAATGCCTCGGGTACATGAAGCACAAACTTATGTTGACCACTTTTTCCTTCATCACGATCACAACACCTTGTACACGAATGGGAAGGCTTAACTTCCCCACTCATCGCGAACGTGACTAATAGCTCGCGAACGCGAATAACAAATCCTCCAAGACCCATCTGCTCGCTTTCCCCTACGCGAACACGATAAGACCCTCGCGAACGAGATGAACATTGATATCAACCCTTCGTGATTGCAGGAAAACATTCGCGAATACGAAGTCCAACTACACAGTCTCACATCTTAACCCTTCACGAATGCGGGACATGCATCACGAACGCGAAGGTCAAAAACCTGCAACACGAACAACAGTTTTTCTGCATTTTCCTCCAACATGAAATGATCCGTTTAACCACCCGAAACTCACCCGAGACCCTCGGCCCCTCAACCAAACATGAAAACATATCTCATATCATCATTCAAACTTGTTCCAACCTTCGGAACGCTTAGAGCACATCAAATCATCTACGGAATCAAGCCTAAGAATTCCAAAAACATCCAAATTCCGCTTTCGATCAAAAAGTCTATCAAACCTCGTTCGAATAACCTGAAATTTTGTACATACGTCACAAATGACACAACAAACCTACTCCAATTTCTGGAATTTCATTCTGACCCCTATATCAAAATCTCACCTATCAATCAAAAAACGCCAAAATTCCCGTTTCGCTAATTCAAGCCTAAATCTACCACGGACCTCCAAACTACATTTCGATCACGCTCTAAAGTCCTAAATCACCTAATGGAGCTAACCAAATATAAAAATTCAAATCCGAGATCAAATACTAAAAAGTCAAGACTGAGTCAAACCTTTCAAATTAAAGCTTCAAGCTGAGAATCATCCTTCCATATCTATTCCGATTAACCTAAAAACCAAAATCGAAAATTTACATAAGTCACAATGCATAATACGGGGCTAGTCATGCCCGAGAATTGGCGAGCAAAGTGTCAAAGCTCAAAACGACTGGTCGGGTCATTACATCCTCCCCCATTTAAACATATGTTCGCCCTCGAACTTGCCCATGGTTGTTCCAAAAGCCAACAAGTCAATGTATAACCTTACCATGTAGATACCCGAGGGTGATCCCGCATCACCCTATCTCATATAGGTCCGATAACACAATGTAATTGAAAATTTGCAATCCAACCTAGCCCATAAACCTTAGAACCACATTTCCACTTCTGAAATCATCTACAAGATTAGAATCTCACATTTATACTCTAAATAAGACCAAACAGGTTGTAATAACCCATACCTACGACCTCAGGTGCAATAACATGACATACCACATATCTCAAACACTTGTAGCGGTAACTTTAATCACAACAGCTGCTCAAAACATCCGAATTTCGATAATAAGCCTTTTACCAAATAAAGCCTCATTCCAACACTTCTGTATATGGCTAATGATAAATGAAACACATAGGAAGTCATAACCACTCCTCAGATCAACTATTCGTGAAGCCACTTCTCCATTAGCAAGGACCATAGCAAATTTTTGAGCCGAACATCGATATTATCCTTCCAACACGCTGAAACCGAATCTGTTTGTATTCATTCTAGACCCCAACAATCTCATCTAATCCAACACAACTACTCTGGTGACATGATACATCTATATAATCTAAAGCCACAACTCGCGCAATTCGGGTACCAATAAGCAATAATTCGAACATACTCAAATCATGAAAATGACTCAAATGAGAGAGTTGTACCGCAAGCTCACCAGTACCACCACAGCACAATGTTGAGAACCCATCACACGTCGTAGAAATAGAACACACGAATCCAACCTGAAAGGGTCATACCTCCACATAACTTCGTTGTAATGCGCGACCCTATCCAAACACTGATCCACATGAAACACCTAAAGTCACTATGCTCAAAATCGATAACCATGTGCAATTTTAGGTTTAGAACCAAAGAAAAACATCATAACCACAAAAAAACTTGAAGGGACACAACCGATACGCCATCAGCCGAGCAATACCCAATACTCTTCCCGCTCGAATTCCACTGAGACACCCAATAACATCTGCACAGCATGTGCCTCTAACCAACAAATCCTAACACCTCGCAACACGAAAAGGTAACTCATAGATCTCCCCAGATCACTAATAAGCTCACTAACAATCGAATCAATACCTCTATTAACAATACAACTCGGAGTCAACCAAAGCCGACTCGACGTACAACACACATCCATATTGGCCTACCAAGGAACCCCTTACCAAAGAGTTCCTGAAGCTGCTCCTTTAACTCCTTTAACTCTACCGGTGCCATACGATACGGTGCCCGGCAACAAATTAATATCGAAATCAATAACCCTGTCCGAAGACATGCCTGGTAGCAGGAAACACATCCGCAAAATCCCTCACCACCGGAACTGAATCATGGTAGGAGTCTCTGTACTAACATCCATCACAAAGGCCAAATAAGAAGGACAAACATTCCGAAGCATCCGTTGGGTCATCAAAAATAAAACTACCCTACTAGGAACATAATCCGTTTAATCTCGCCACTCAATCCATGGCATTCCTGACATAGCCAACGCCGTCGTCTTAGCGCAGCAGCCCAGAATAACTCAACACTGAGACAACCAGTCTATACCCAATATCACATCCAAAAATCTAACAGACCAAGTAACAAAGGATCCACTCGGGTCTCCAAACCCCCAATAGTTACCACACAAGGCCGATATGCGTGACCCACAACTTAACATGTTTATGAGAACTCCCGGTCTCCAAGTCCATAAAGCACACGAATCACCATATCCGATCCCAATTCTGCCATCTGAATACATACCACACCTCTAATACCCAATCATTCCACGAGAGCTACCCCTATAATTCTTCTGTTCCACCAAGCAAACTCGAGTATCAGCAGTCGATCCAACAAGAGAGTGCCGCAATACTAATGAAGTATCCTCGACTCAAACACATCGCCCTTCCTCAAATGTATACTCTCATCAAGCCCTACAAGTTAGTGATCTCATTTATCTAGTCATCTGAAACTGTCCATGATACCTAAAAATTTGTGACCTTCCTTTCAAAACTGAAACGTGTGCTTACACATGCAAATGTCAATCCTACATAACGTACTACATGTACCATACCATCCTAGGATAAACATGAGAACTTCATATCCCTTCCGAGCCACAATAACTATGTACTCAACTAGCCAAGAACTTTCCATTGATTCAATCTAGAAGAAAATCACTATACACACCATGATCTTCATGCTCGAAGCAAATATACATCTCTAACCGTGGTAGAAACCATCAAGAACCCTCCGAATTCTATTTGCACAAAACTAAACCGCCAGGACTGAATCCTTCTAACTCAACCAAGCTACGCAGGCCACTAAAACCCAAGAGCATTGCCACGAAACACCAGCAGAAACTCATAACCTCTTAAGCATCCAAAGAACTAATCATATCCTTAACATGTCGATTCGTCCTACTACCAAGCTATCACAACTATCTGAGTTTCCTTCTAATTTACCTTTAATTTGATACTCCTTCTTGCTATAACACCATAATTACTCAACCAAGACTCACTATACGAGACCCAAGCATAAAACCAAATCGTCTAAGGCTCATAAGCCGCTGAATATCCTCTTAAATATTCCCAAAGGCACCATATTCAAAATACCTACCCTGAAGGGACTTCTTGCGAATCCAAATCCATTACCTTTACCTTCCTGATACTGATATATAAAATCCCATAATGATATAGAAATACCACGAGTCTTGACACCCTCCAATACAACCCTCAGTTTCTAGCCAAATATACAACTTGAAAATCTCCAATTATTACATGTAAAATCTTGAACCCATTAGAACCATTCTCGAGAGTCATCCACTCTACTCAATCCGCAATTATACCAATCGAAAGAAAATGACTTGTGCTCCATTAGCACTCCAACACAACAGAATGTAACCTTACCTTAATCCAACCAAGCATCATCATGATCTATGCACCGTACATCCTTTACCAATAACAACTCAAGTCATTCCATGATTCTTAGCATAGCATAACCTTTATTGAAATATCCTTTGCTCGAGCCATCCTTGGTCTCAACCTCCATAAACCATAACTGATTCATCAGTACGCCTCAAATTGGAACCAACATAGCACATAATTGTGCAATCAATTAATCAATAGCAGGCTCCCCCACTTGGCTCAAAGCCATATATCAAAACACACAATAACTCGTAATGCGTATACTCTATTACTACCCTATTACCATAGTGAGATTAAACTCAATCCTCCATAAACTCGTGCAACACAGACTATCTAAGACTTCCAATCTTCTGCAAATCTTGCGTTCACCCTCTTAACAGTCAAGCCCTCTCTCTTAAGCGACCCAAGTTAAAATTGCAACAGATATACTACACTGGTAAGGAGATCTTCCAACAACAACATAAGGATCACACAAATATCAGAACACTCCACAGGAGATAACCCACCTGCTTCGCCTCAAACTAACATCTCTTGATACCCTTCCACTGTCATAAACCTTACACAGTCATTTAATCTTCCTAAGTCTGAATTCATATCACAGCGTGAAATCCACTTCACTTCCCAACTAGGAATCATAAAAAGATCCTTCATAACTCGCCCACAACTCAGTCCATACATCATATCATGATGGAAATCAAGCACCGGATAGTTCTTACTACCCCCAAGCAGACCTTTCTCGTCTCATTCAAATCATTTGAACACATCTCGCAGTCACTTTATCCTCATCACATAGTCATCCAGCAATCACTTCCACTAATAGGGACATTACCGAACATATAAATTCAAAAAGCACATATTCACATAATCACCACCTCAGTGCTCAAGCTACATGCAAAACCCGGCCTCAAGTCCTCCAGACTGGCCCAACATCATTGCACATAAATCACATTTTGCCCCTCGATCAGAGGATCACAAGCCATCAATGTACAGCTGATACGGAGCGCTCAGGTGCACATACGAATGCGTAGAAGTAATTCAAAGAGTTACATTTCAAGCTGAATCGAGGACGCACGATAAGAATTCAAGAATATGGAGTTTTTCCTAAAGGTTCTGCAGCCTCCTGAGGATAAGTACAGACGTCTCCGTGCCAATCCGTGAGACTCTACTAAACCTACTTATGACTCGTGAGACCTATGTAACCTAGGATCTGATACCAAATTGTCACAACCCTAAAATCGACTCGGTCGTGATGGCGCCTATCGTGAAACTAGGCCAGCCGACACAACTCCCGAATTTAACCATTTAATCAATAATAATCATTTTTAAGCCTTTAATTAATCCGATATTTCATAATGTAAGTCTAAATAAACTATACGGAATAACAATCATTTTTAAGCCTTTAATTAATAATCGGGGTGTCACAAGTCACGAGCATCTACTAAGGTATGAATACAACAAGGATTTTAAAAATGTACTTAATACAGTCTAAGGAAGACAAGAGGAGAAAAGCAGCACTGTGAACGTCGGTCAGCTACCTTGCTAGCTCTAATGACTCTGCAACTAAGCAATCAACACTTGCTACCAGGTTCAGAACTACCTGAATCTACACAATGTGCAGGGAGTAATATGAGTACGCCAACTCAGTAAGTAATAAAAGTAAATTAAAGCTGAGCAGTAAGAAAATAGGTAAGTCACGTCATAACGCTAAAGCAAAAGCTGTACATTTCCAAAATAGTACATAAATTGTTTACTTCGTAAATCATGCTTTGTTTCGGTAAAACCTTTTAAAAACAATTTTCAATAGTTTCAAAAGAGTGATAAAAATAGTGAGTAAAAATGATAGAAACATAAACAACCTCTCGGGCAAAACATGAACCATAAACCGCCCCTCGGGCATAATATCAACAGAACCAGCCCCTCAAGCTACCTCACAATTACTCATAATCAGCCCCTCAGGCATAACATGAATCAAGAACCGCCCCTTGGGCAAAACAATGGATCAAGAACAGCCCCTCGTGCAATAATATGAAACAACAACAACCCCTCGGGCTAAAATAGATCACTTACACTAGGTACTCGCGCTCACTAAGGGTGTACAGACTCAGGAGGGGCCCGTTACCACCAAAGCACAATAACAAGCCATCTTGTGGCATAATCAAATAGGCTCTCGGCCTCATATCAATCACAAGCCACCTCGTGGCATAATAAATCAGGCCCTCGGCCTCTCATATATCACAAATCAGTACCATATGTTGTATTGCACAGCCAATCCTATGATATCCTCAAAACACAAACCCTCTGCCACACTCAGTCAGATCTCACTCAAACCCCTAGGGTTGACAATAAAATAAGTACTCGGCTCAAAATCATTTATGAAAAGGAGTGAATAAAACTGAGTTATGAAAACAGTAAGAACATAGCATGACTGAGTGTAAACATTTAACCAAAACAACGAGGTAAAATAGTAGTAAAAGCACCTAAGGGTCCAAATTTCGGCACAATGCCCAGACACGGCATTTAACCCCAAACACAATAATATTTTCCAAAATATAATAATATCAAATAGTTTTGAAATAAAAATACGCGACTTAATAGTGGTACGGGACGGACCAAGTCACAATCCCCAATGGTGCACGACCCCACGCTCGTCATCTAGCGTGTACGTCACCTCAAAGTATCACAACGATGTGATATCCGGGGTTTTATACCCTCAGGAGAACATTTACAATCATTACTTACCTCAATCCGGTCCAAACTCTAGCCTGCGATGCCTTTTCCACTCGACTAGGTCTTGAAATACTCCAAATATAACCAAATAAAGATTTGTACCATCAAAAATATGCTAGGGAACAAAGCCCACACAAAAATAACCAATTTACATCAAAAATACCGAAATTGGCCAAACCCGACCCCCGGGCCCACTTCTCGAAATCCGATAAAAATTACATCAATAAAATCTTATCCTCCCAAGAGTCCATGCATACCAACAACATCAAAATCGGACCTCAAATGGCCCTTCAAATCCCCCATTTACACTCTCAAGCCCTAGTTTCCCAATTTTAGGCTTTAAATTTCACAAATTTCATGTTTGAACAAGTAAAAATCAACATCGGATCGAGTATTGAGTCCATAAATCTTACCTCCAAGTGTTTCCCCTTGATTCCCTCTTTAATCCTCCTCGAAAAGCTCCAAAATTGCCAACAATGGTGAAAGTTAGACCCAAAATTGCGAAAATGGTCTTTTAAAACATTCTGCCCAGTACTTAAAATCTCTTCTTCGCGAACGCGGTCAACGCCTCGCGTTCGCAAAGCAAAAACTTATGTTGACCACTTTTTCCTTCATTGGGATCATGACACCTTTTACGTGAACGCAAAGGCTTAACTTCTCAACTCATCGCGAACGCGACTAATAGCTCGCGAACGCAAAAAAACAAATCCTCCAGGACCCCATCTGCTCACTTTTCCCTATGCGAACGCGGTAAGACCCTTGCGAACGCGATGACCATTGATCTCAGCCCTTCGCAAACACGAGACTACCTTCATGAACGTGAAGGCTAACTCCACAGCCTCACATCTTTATCCTTCGTGAACACATAACATGCATCGCAATCACGAAGGTCAAAAACCTTTAACACCAACAGCAGTTTTTCTGCAATTTCCTCCCACATGAAATGATCTATTTAACCACCTAAGACTCACCCGAGGCCCTCGGGACCTCAACCAAACATGATAACATATCCCATATCATCATTCAAACTTGTTCCAACCTTCGGAATGCTTAGAACATCTAAAAATCAAATCATCAACAGATTCAAGCCTAAGAATTATAAAAATTTCCAAATTTTGCTTTCGATCAAAAAGTTTATCAAACCTCATCCGAATAACCTAAAATTTTGCGCACATGTCAAAAATGACAAAAAAAACCTACTCCAGTTTCCGGAATTCCATTTAAACCCCTATATCAATATCTCACCTATCAATCTGAAAATGTCAAAATTCCAATTTCGCCAATTCAAGCCTAAATCTACCACGGAACTCCAAATTACATTTTGATCACGCTCCTAAGTCCCAAATCACCTAAAGAAGCTAACCAAATCATAGAAATCCAAATTCAAGATCAAATACTAAAAAGTCAAGACTGAGTCAAATCTTTCAAATTAAAGCTTCAACTTGAGAATCATCCTTCCATATCTATTCTAATTAACCTGAAAATCAAAACTGATGATTTACATAAGTCACAATACATAATATGGGGCTAGTCATGCCCTAGAACTGGCGAGCGAAGTGCAAAAGCTCAAAACAACCGATCAGGTCATTACAAGGCATGAAATAAATAAATAAAAGTCATGTAATAACTAAAGGTAAGAAATAAACTAGTTCTACCTGCATGTACACTCGTTATATTGCATATACGCCACCCCAACACATAAAACAAGTAGCAAATAGACCCAATTATATCTTAATCCCCTCAAATCAAGGTTAATTGTGATGCTTATCTCTTTCTAGAACAAAATTAACAATCCAACCATGCTTTTCCTTTAAAACAAACCTCCAAACTACTCGAATCTAGTCAAATAATGCTCAAACAAGACAAAACAAGCTTAAGGAACTCTCCTAATAGCAAAAATGTCTGATCTGTAACATATTTGGAAAAATCAACAAAACATCAACTCGAACCCACTTTGTTGAAATTCAAAATCAAGACCAAATTTTGATTACTCATTCATCCCTGAGTCCAACTACATAATTTGTTTCGAGATCCGACCTCAAATCCAGGTTTAAATCTATGAAATATAAATTTAAAGCTTCTACCTATAAACCCTACTCTTACTCTACGAAATTCTAGATTTAGGGATAAAAATCTATGGGGAATAATAAAAATTAATCAAATTAAGTTAAAGTTACTAACTCGTGAAGTTGAAAGAAAATCCGCTATAAAATTGCCTCCTTACGTAGTCTAGGTCTCGAAAATGGAACAAAATGAGCTAATCTCGAAATCCCTTATTTTATCCCAGTTACATATATCATAATTACAAACTTTTGTTTGCGATTGTACAGCTTGCAAATGTGAAACATTGCTTGCAACTGTAAAGAAGCGCCCGAGCCACTAAAGTTGCAAATGCGACACTCGCTTTGCAATTGCGAGCATCACAAATGTGATCCCAGTTTTGCAATGATGAGGTATGATTGTGAAACTGGCCTCCCTATCCCAAACTTTGCAAATACGAGGTATGATTTGCAAATGTGAACCTTGCATTGATAGTAGCTCATTGCAACTGCGATGACTGCAGCACCAACAATGGAAACATAGAAAAATAAGCTTGAACCCAATTTGAAACTCACCCAAGCCTCTCGGGTCTCATTTCAAACATCCATACAAGTATATAAACCTCATGCAAACTTGCTCGTAAGCTCAAATCATCAAAAAAACATAGAAAAATCAAGAATCAAGCATCAAAAGTCAAAGACTTCAATGTTCATAAACTCATATTTTCAAGTTTCAACGATAAGCGCTGAACTACCTCGGGTCATGCGTGGCCCAAACCAAACATATATTGTCACGACTAGAAATTCCACTAGAGAAGTGGTGGTACCTAACAGTGCTAGCTAGGCAATCCAACAACAAATATTCCTAAATAAAATTCAATAACAGTACTAAATAGTCTCAAATACAGAAAAAATATAATTAAATATAGTTAAAATAGCAATTCAACTGTAAACCCTCCCTATATCTCGTGTCATCGAGTGCATGAGCTCTATAGAATATTAAATACAAAGTCTGAACAAAATACAATACTCTCTGGAAGATTGAACAGTAAGAACATAAGATAAAGAAGGGGATTTCAAGGCATGTGAAATTGAACAACAATGTACCTAGAAATCTCCAAGTTAATCTGGATACAGCTCACTGGCAATCATCGTTATCAACAACTCCTTGGATCTGCCCATGAAGTATGGAGTGTAGTATGAGTACAACCGACCCTATGTACTCAATAAGTAGCAAGCTTAACTTCGGGCTAAAAGTAGTGACGAAATTTGCAAGGTCCGATGTTCACTTTCCACATCCAGCAACAACAATAACAGAAAAATAATAGCAAGCAGGAGAAAACCAACTCAAATAATATCAAGTTCAACTCTAACAGAACAAGAAGAAAAATAGGCATGTTTTTCAGAAATATCAGTTGAGGCATCCACTCTTTCTACAAAAATCACTTAGTCGGAGATTTATCAAGGTAAATTGTGATATCAAGCTCTAAACATCAAGTAGAGACATCCAATATCAAATAGCATGATGAAAATACAACTCTATGCATGCATATCAAATATAAAAGCTAAATCAACAATTTCACATATAAATCGTAGTTATGAACAAATCTCAACACATTCATAGTGCCTGGAACAAATACCCCTCAGTCATACTCTTAGAACTCTCATGGTGCCTCGTTCAATGCCCTTGAATTATACTCTCATCACTCTTATGATGCTTGAAAAGATGCCATAGATCATCACGCACACACACACGCTTCGCACTATACGGGTGCATGACATAAGTCCCTCATCAAGAACATATACGACATGTTTGCTCGCACTCGCGGGTTAATACCTGACTCCTGAGGGGAGAGTCCTAGAACAAGTGTTGATCGAATCTAAGTCAACGATCAATATCAATTAGCCCAATATGGGGCATGACGCATGCATCACCTCACTATCAATACCACTCAGCTCAGCATGGGGCCTAGCGTATACATCACCTCACTATCAATGCCAACACGACTCTATGGCCCAAGATCTATCATCAATCCACTCAAGTCTCTATATGCCAACATCTCACAGAAACATAATTTCAACACACCATACGGAATATACCAACGCACCACAATTCATTTCAAACTCATGTCACGCATAAGGACACTGATAATATGTGAGATAACATATAAAAGTACAGAGATAGAGATATATGCACGAAAATAATAGTATGACTAAAAAATATGACTAGGGCAAAGGTAAATAGCTTAACATAGTAAAAAAAAGCCCTATAATGCATCAAACATTAAGCAAATAGTCTAGACATAATTTCTAAAATGAATGATAGCTCTTGTAGCCATACAAATGGAGAAAATACGATATCAACAAAGTATGATAGAAAAAAAAAGATATATAATGGCCTAAGATCTACCTGGATCATGAATAACTGTGGAACACGCGTATATGCTTGTCTCATCGCATCTATGCTAGCCCTAACATATAACAAATATCATAGCAAACGGAAAATTACCCTCACACCAAACTTAGGCAAGATACTTACCTCATCTGAGCTAGTCTTCAATCTCTAATCACGTCAAAACCTCTATCAAGTCCTCCAGTCGTGCAAATTCAAGCGAAAAATCATCTAAGGAAGTCATCAATGTCATAGGAAGCAATTCAATCCATAAAGCTTCTATCTTTGAAGAAATTCCCAAAAGTCAACAAAAGTTAATTGGGGCCCACATTTCCGAAATCCGATATCAGTACAAAAATCTGATGACCCATAACCTACCGAGTCCACATATATCATTAGTTTCTAAAACCAAGTCCAAATCGGTACTCAAATCTCCAAAATATACTCTCTTAAAATGTAGGCAAATGCCTCAAATTTCCATTCATAATTCTAAGTTTTAGCTGTAAAAATCCACAGGTAATTAATACATAAAACCAAATCCAAATGGGAACGTCACGACCCAGTTTTCCATCCGTTGAGTTTCGTGATGGCACCTAGTCTTAAGGACTACGT
Organism: Nicotiana glauca; assembly: GCA_026770625.1. NCBI lineage: Eukaryota > Viridiplantae > Streptophyta > Magnoliopsida > Solanales > Solanaceae > Nicotiana > Nicotiana glauca. The sequence goes on along the minus strand of MU757339.1, from coordinate 417,600 downwards.
AAGCCTAATATTTATGGAATAACAACAACAATAAAAACCATCTAAAATTCTTCTGAAATGAATTCTTGATACAATAAACATATTCCCAAAACCCAGTAGTACAAGTCATAAGCTCTATAGAGTTAGCTACCACTTCTAAATATAACTGTTTGCAAATGAGTGAAAACAATTGAATTCAAGTAAGAAGGTGACTCCAAAGCCCGTGAACGCAGTAGCAGGTGTACCTTGAGTCTTTTCAGCAATGATTCGCACAGCTACTAACGATCAATACCTGGATCTGCAAAAAAAATGTGCAAAAGAGAAGCATGAGCACACCACAGCGGTGCCCAGTAAGTATCAAGACTAACCTCGATAGAGTAGTGACGAGGAACAATCAAGACACCTACTAGTCAAATAAACTGTACAAACATAAGCATAGGAACAACAGAACATGATGTATATATAAAGGCTACATGAGATGGCTAACAATACAACAATCACAATATGGAAGAAAAACAGCAAGTGACAACAGAAACACCATAATAATGACATAGAAGAGAGAGCGGAAACATAAACCCAAATCCCAAATCACAATACAATAAAGGCAAGTAATAGCTTAGAAACTACAACAGTTTTCACATCAAGTCTTAGCCAACAACTCCACGAAGTACTTAACCTCGAACAAAATTCCAGCTCATTGGTCTCAATACCTGAACCATAACACTTAGCATCCTTTGCCCTCATCACACCCCATGGTCATGTTGACAACTCACTTGATAACTAGATCCACTCTCACATATATGACAACTAAACGAGGGTGTACATCTACACTCAAACTATCAAGAGGTATTCTTATCCAATAGGATCGTTTAACTACATGTATGCTTTTGCAAGTGCTCTAACATAGATCATACCAGCTAAAAGTGTAAGGAAAAGTATGGAAAACACGTAAGATGTTCTTTCACAACTTTTACGAGGTAAAGCTCATACAGGTAAGCGTACCATAATATAATATCAACAACAAGGATGCCACGCCCCAACCTCAGGAGGCGCGATTGGCGCTCAATCGAGTGAACCCAACTGAACAAGCCTTTCAGACACTTTCTACCCAACTCACTATGATCAAGAAATAGTACTTTCATTTAATTAGATAGTCGGAAAGATTGTACATATAACATTGCTAATTCATTTTATATTACAAACCTTAAACCATAGTTTAGTTTCCAAAACTTCATACAGTTACTGTTTAGAGGAACAAGAGTTTAGAATTACAACACAGTTTAGTGACCCGTCCAATAACCGCATATAACACGCACAGACGTCTACGGAGCCTCTAAGGATACAAAAGATAGTTATGATAATGCTGGCAACAAGGCCCTGGCTATACCTCAAAAGTGGTAATTTATAACAAAATACACACTGCACAACTCCTGGATGAAAAGGGGCCCACCAAGATTGTTGAGAGGAGGATGCTCCGCTACCCACGATCGGCACTGCCTGCTATGGAACCACCTACATCCATTCAAAGATGTAGCGCCCCTGGCAAAAGGGACGTTAGTACTATGGAACAGTACTAGTATGTATAACTAAACACTATCTCATTAGAAAGAACTATCATAAAAGAATAAAGAAATCATAAGTATCAATCAAAAGCTTTCAACGATCACCATAACATCAAACAAAAGGATCATAAAACCTTCACCTAGTTTCCATAGCTTTAGGTTGGGGCGTGTAATATTGTTCATCATCATTTACAATACCACCTCTTTCTCGCGCGGAGTCCGATCACGACCCGATCGGTAGATTGCCTCATTTGAGACATGTATCTCAATCACATACTCATTCTCACTTTCTAGATTCAATATAAGCATGATACCACCATGTGTGCGGCATGGCGTCCGATCACAGCCTGATCGGCTAGGCCGTCTTACCAAGACGTTATTCCTTTTTCATTAATCATCTCATTTCAATTTTCATTTCACATATATCAATTCATAGGCACTTGGGGCCACAATTATCACATCATACTTGGCACTAGGCCACATTTCATAACTCAAGTTGTTTTCCCCACATTTCACATCATTCCCTCTTTCAACGTTAACCTTGCAATTTAAGATAATAGGCACATACAAGAGCATTTCAAGTTGTAAGCATAGAGAAGATTTCACATAGTTTGGCATAACAATCTCAGTTTAAACTTGACTTGAAGTCTAGGCATTTCAACACATGGTTCACATTCTTCACACCTCCTTAAATTACCAAGAATAGTATATTGAACACATTGAGACACACCTTTCACGTATATATATTTGCAACACCAATTCATGTGAAATAACAATCAATACATCAATCAAATTTTGGTCTTAAAACATTTTCATGGACACCAAAGGAGCTCAATTTATAAGAAGAGAGGGTTTTAGCCATACATACCTCAATAGAGATTTTCTTAAATTCTTACAAACTTCCGAAACTCTTAGCAACTTCGATCTATTTTATGAGAATTACAAGTTGAACCAAAAATTAGAGAGATGATTAAGATTCTAGCTCATTTGAGTATATTATCAAGCACTACGTGTGCATTGTGATTTTAGGACCTTTTTATGAGAGGTTCTATAATCCTACACCCCATTTGTTACATTTTTAGCTCACAATCTCCCCATATCATTTTATCATTCATGAATACAAGATAGCCAATTCTTATACCCATGAACTCACTTATTAGTTACTCATTTTAGTAGGAATTTCGAAATTAAAGATTAAGGCACAAGTTCTTACCTCTTAGAATGAAGGCTTAGTAACTTTACTTGTTAATATTCAATGATTTGGACAAGGGTTGAATGGGGACCTGTTGAGGATCACTTCCTCCCTCTAGAATTCTTCACTCTAAATGTAGTATAAAATAGCATAAAAGGTTCTAATAGGGTGTTTTAATGAGATGGGGTCGGGTTTTAAAAGTTAGAAAATAGGAGCCCTGACTCAATCTGCGGTCATATATGCGACTGCATAACTGATATGCGGCCCGCAAAAGGGATCGCAAAATGGCCCTCAAAACTTGAACATTCTGCCCGAGTATGCGACCAAAATGTGATCCGCATACCTGTTCTACTGTCGCATAATGCACTGTAGGACTGCCCCTCGCAAAAATCACAAGGAGGTTATGTGATGACTATGCAGCCTTCATGTCGATTATGCGATCGCATAATTGGCCGCATAGTTGTTCTCGAAGTATCCAACATCCTGCCTCACTCTGCGGCAGTTATGCAGCCCACATTGCTATTATGCGGTCGCATAATGGGCTGCAAAAATACTCTCTTCTGAAAAATATTTTTCCTCAACTTCTTAATGTATATAGGTCAATCCAAAAGTTCCGAAGCGCATTTTAAAAATTTCTAACGCATATTCCTAACTTGGCACTAAGAAATTTCGGGTTTTTGAGTAAAAATTTCATGGGGCCTTAAAAAGGATACCCCCAGGCCATCACAAATCAACACAATCAATCCATAACATAGACCACCTTGTCTCGCCACGTGTGCAATAATAACATAGTAAAAGCCCGTTATATTTCGCCACACGTGCATCATAATGTTCCCACCTTGTCTTGTCGTCTGCACAACCCACATATATATATATCCCTCCTTATCGCACCGTATGTGCAATATATCAATAGTAACAATAGTACGGCAGAAACCTCATGCAACCCCATAACAACAATCGCACGATAGAAACCTCGTGCACCATCAAAACCAGTACATCAACAATAACGACAGTAATACAAAGTACAGCGAGTGAATCAACTCCAGAACTTTAAATCACAAAGAACAGTAGAAAGAGTTCACGAGGAATAACCACAGTAATGAAAGGCAAAAAGGGAACAATTCAACAAGGAAAAACTAGTATGTAGCAACACTTCCACAATATACAAGTCAAAATAACGAAGTCAACACGAGTCCAATAGTCCCAATTAAAGGCAGGTCAACTAAGATATAGGTTATCAAAATTCCTTTTAAGGTTGAGCAATTTGCAAAGATGTTCAACTATTCGAATAATGGTAAGTAGCAGAAGATAATCATAACTCCAATTAAGACTAAAAAAAATTGAATGAGATAGTAATAATATCCATTAAAGGTAAGTAGTTGTGAAAAGATAGCATGACGATAGAAGAAGCAAATCTTCAGTTAAGTCAAATAAGAGTCAACTCGAAAATAAGAGTGAATCCTAAAGCAATTCATCATAATTGAAGCATGTAGAAGTGAAATCAACAAATAGGAACTCAAACGTATCACGAACAACTTCATACACAGTGAATATAAGGACCTAAGAATCTTAAAGACCAACTTTCCACATATAAGTCCGAGCACACACTTGTCACCTCTCGTACACGGATTACAATCAACATAGAAGAATCAAATCCTAAGGGGGAGTCCCCCACACAAGGTTAGGCAAGATACTTACCTCAAAGACGAAAATCGATACTCTAAAACGCACTTTTCAGGTGAAAAGGCCTCCGAATGTCTCAAATCTAACCAAATTAACTTCAAAGCACAAATAATACACATAAGAAACTATTTCGGATCATAAAGTCTCAATCTTTAAGAAAATCCAAAAAAATTGGTCCAAAAGTCGACCCCCTGGCCTGCACCTCAAAATACGACAAATTTTACAAAATCTGAATACCCATTCCAATATGAGTTCAACCATACAAAAATTATCAAATTTCGATACCATTTGGTCCCTCAAATCATGATTTTTCATTTTGGAAATTTTCATTCCAAACCAACATTTCACTCAACTCAAAACACAAATTAAATAATTAAAAAAAGATAAAATCATGGAATATGTTAGATTCTAGGTGAAGAACACTTAACCAATCGAATTGCTTGAAAAACACAAAAAAAATCTCCCAAATCTGAAGTTTAAAACTCAAAAATGAAGAAATAGTCAAACCCTCGACTTGTATAATTCTGTCAGGACTTCCGCATCTGCAGTCAAGAAACCGCATCTACCAGACCGAATTTGCGAAAGAGAGTCCGCATCTGCGAATTCAGCTATCCAGGCCAGGGACCGCATCTGCAGATATACAGCCGCATCAGCGACACCGCAAAAGCGAAAAGGGGGATCGTAGGAGCGAGATTTTGCTGCAGGTGTGATAACTGGACCGCTGAAGCGGCCTTCGCACCTGCATGCCAGCCTCCGCAAAAGCGAGCAAGCGAGCAAGCCTTCATGACTATAGAAGCAAAGCCGCACCTGCGCTTCAAGGTCGCATGTGTGAAAACACCAGAAATCAGACATGTTCAAAACCATGCAAAACATCTGAAACTCGTCCAAAACATGCTCGAGGCCCTCGGGACCCCATCTAAACATACACAAAAGTTCTATAAGCTAAAACGGACTCGCTTAAGGTCTCAAATCACATCAAACTACGCCGGATATACATATCATGCCATGAATCAAACTATGAAATTCCAAATCTTCCAACTTTTAAAACTCATGCCGGAACCAATCAAATTAACCCGGAATGACTCTAAATTTTGCTGACAAGTCCCAAATGACAAGACGGAGCTGTTCCAACTAGCGAAACCGCATTTTGACCCCGATAGGACAAAAGTCAACTATGGGTCAAACTTCTCCATTTTCCAAACTTCAACTTTTCCAACTTTCACCAATTTGACTCAAATTACTCTACGAACCACCAAATTCGAATCCGGACGCGCGCCTTAGTCATCTAAAACCCATTCCGAAGTAGTTTACTCCAAAGTCCAATTCCGATCAAATTCTCATCGCTTAAGCTTCCAAAACTAGATCCTTTCTCCTAATTCGACTCTGAATCATCCGTTAACTGAATTCAACCATGCGCGCAAGTTGATACTCATATTGTGAAGCTGTTCCAGACCTTACGGTGCCAAATGGAGCTTGATTTCTCAAAAGTAACGGTCGGGTCGTTACATCCTCCCCCTTTTAAAACAAACGTTTGTCCTCGAACATGCCAAGATTCACCTCGAAGCCCTCAAATAGCTGAATGCACACTTCTGACATACACCCGCAGGTGATCCCATGTCACCCCAATCTACATAAACCTGAAGACACCATCTCGACTGAAATTTAGCACTTCTAGCAATACTAATAAGCCTTAGAGCCAAAATTCTCACCTTCCATTCATTTTTAAAAAGACCCGATTCTAAATCCATATACGGTAACAGTCTCAACCAGCTGCATCAACTCATGCCAACCCCCATAGAGTACAACCACACAACATGTCACATCACACATAGGTCCACAGTAACATTTCTTAACACAACATTCGCCCGATATCAAATCCAACACCGGCCAAAAGCCTCATATTCAATAGGAAACTATTTCAAACCTCTCTAACACTGATGATGATACAAGAACCACAAAAACCTCATAACTAACACCCAAATCAACAAGCCACAACTAACACCACTGGGCACACACCCCGCAAAGCTAAACTTTAAGAGCACAAGGCAAAAATGACTGGATACGTAAAGAGAAACACATAAGGGAAACATCAAAAAAGCCCGACAGGCAAAATTTTCTATCAATACTAACTTACAAAACAATATAACAAGAAGACAATCAAGCATATGAACACAATCACAAGGACCTTACACTGATATAACTTCCACCGCGGTACACAACCCAGTTCAACCACATCAAATCAGACTAAATCATGTCCCTCAACTCTAAATCACAAGTAGGGTATATATCGACCAGCTGGAAACTCTCACTAGACCAATTCCATCATAATTTACAGCAAGTGCTAGCTCCCACGCCGGTGGAGCACAAAATCACAGCTCGTAGCCAAAATACTCAAAAATCACATCAAACCTACCGTAATGGACAATAAGAATTTACTGCTAGTCTCACAATGCTCAATAATTAATAAAAATAGATGATAGGCACGGATAACACTCATAGAACCTCCCAACAGGGTAACATACAAACAGAGTGCAAATCATGAAACGCGCCCATAAGTGGAGCAACAAATAGAGGAACTCACCCCGATAAGCAGAATTGTAATCAACTACGGATGGTACTCCTCTAAAAAATCAAAATCATACCTGAATGACATCATTTGCTGCAACGGCCTTAAGCCTACTATATGAAACACATTAACAGGTCGGGCCTCTCCCTTTTGGGCGCCCTCTACTCATCGGAATACCTCGTTGTGCCACATCGGCCTGAAGTTTGGGACAATCTCTCACATATGGCTAGTATCTCCACACTCAAAGCAACCTCTCTGCCGATGTGGCTGTAGGAACTGTGCGGTACCGGTACCCCGAGACCAATGAACACTCAATCATTGTGCCTAGATAGAAGTGCAAACTGAACTGGCTGACCCACAAAACTTCTACCATGTCTCACCCTTCCTCCAAAATAAGGACCAGCAGATCTCCCCGGTCTACAAGGCCCCCTCGCCTCCCTGTACTCTCTCTCCTAAGATCACCCGCTCTCTGTCTTATGGCCCCGCCTGCCCTCTCTTTCCTAGCCTCGCCTAACCTCTCTTTCCCCTCTCTCTCTCTCTCTATTTCGAGCTAGTATGCCCTTCACCCTCCTAGAAATACTCACGGTCTGCTGATACAAAATACCTATCTCAAACTCCCGGGCCATGCTAGTCCTGATACTGGAATGGAGTCCCTCAATAAACCGGCGGACTCTCTTCCGAACAGTAAAACCAAGGTCGGTGTATGTCTAGCCAAATCACTGAATCTGATGGCTTACTCTGGTACTGACATAGCGCCCTGGCGCAACTACTCAAACTCCGCGTGCCATGCATCCCGAAGGGACTGAGGTACGAACTCTCTCAGGAACATCTCTGAAAATTGAACCCATATAAATGAATCTGACTCGGCCAGGCTGCCCAACACATATGCCCGCCACTACTGATAAGCCATTTCCCTAAGATAGAATGTAGTAAAAGCAACCCCACTCGACTCAATAATACCCATAGTGTGGAGAATGCGATGGCACTCCTCCAGAAAACCCTGTGCACTCTGAAGCCAAACCACTAAATGTAGGAGGGTCGTATTTCTTTAACCTTGCAAGTCTAAGCTGCTCTTCTTCAGATGCTACTGCCCTGACTATGGGCTGAACTGGAACCACAGGCAGTGCCGCCATGATGCCTGGAACCTGAGCAACATGAACTGGCTGCTCTAAGGTGTAGGTGGTGGGAGTTTGAGCCCCTCCCCAGTCTGTGAAGTAGCTGGTGAAACCGGAATCAATCCAGCCTGAGCCAATGTAACAAACATGCTTAGGAACTGTGCTAAGGTCTCCTGAAGTCCGAGGGTAACAACGGGTGCCTCCGTACCTGCACCCCAACTAGAGCTATTGGCGGCTCCTCAATAGCTGCTCTAGTTGGTGCTCTAGCTGTCGCACGTACTCTTCGTCGGCCTCTGACTTTGCCTCCAGTGACCCTTTCTTTGGGAGCATGATAAATACAGCACGTGTCCTCACCATTTGCGAGAGAATGGAATCATAAAAGTTCAGACACCGAGCTCAATAGGCTCGCACGATAGGAATGAAAGAAGTAAGATTGTCCTAGTAGTTTTGTATCCTCTCGAAGATATGTACAAACGTCTAGATACCGATCTACAACACTCTACTAAACTCGCTTATGACTCGTAGCACCTATGAACCTAGGGCTCTGATACCAACTTGTCACGACACAATTTTCCCTCAGTTCGGTTTTGTGATGGCACCTAGTCTTAAGGACTAGGTAAGCCTAAAATTTACGGAATAACAACAATAATAAATAATATCTAAAATTCTTCAGAAATGAAATCTTGATATAATAAAAATATTCCCAAAACCCGGTAGTACAAGTCATAAGCTATATAGAGTTAGCTACAACTTCTAAATATAACTATTTGGAAATGAGTGAAAATAGTTGAATATAAGTAAGAAGGTGAATCCAAAGCCTGCGAAAGCAGTAGCAGGTTTACCTTGAGTCTCCTCAGCAATGATCCGCACACCTACTAACGATCAATACCTAGATCTGCACAAAAAAATATGCAAAAGTGTAGCATGAGCACACAACAGCGGTGCCTAGTAAGCATCAAGACTAACCTCGGTAGAGTAGTGACAAGGAACAGTCAAGAAACCTACTGGTCCAATAAACTATACAAACATAAGCATAGGAACAACAGAACATTATGTATATATAAATGCTACACGATATGGCTAACAATACAACAAACACAATATGGAAGAAAAACAACAAGTGACAGCAGAAACATTATAATAATGACATAGAAAAACGAGCGAAAACACAAATCCAAATCCCAAATCACAATACAGTAAAGGCAAGTAATAACTCAGAAACTACGACAGTTTTCACATCAGGTCTTAGCCAACAACTACACGAAGGACCGAGCCTCGAAAACAATTACAGCCATTGGTCTCAATGCTGACAACTCACTTGCAAACTAGAGCCATTCTCACATATATGACAAGTAAATGAGGGTGTACATCTACACTCAAAATATCATGAGGTTTTCTTATCCAATAGGATCGTTTAACTACATGTATGCTTGTGCAAGTGCTCTAACATAGATCATACTAGCTAAAAGCGTATGGAAAACAACGGACAATATGTAAGATGTTCTCTCACAACTTTCACGAGGTAAAGCTCATATAGGTAAGTGTACCATAACACAATATCAACAGCAAGGATGCCCCCTGACCATCACAAATCAACACAATCAATCCCTGACATAGCATACCATGTCTCGCCACGTGTTTAATGATAACATAATAAGCGCCTGCATTGTTTCGCCACACGTGCATCATAATGTTCCCTCCTTGTCTCGCCATATTTGCAAACCACATATAAGTGTGTATGTGTGTGTGTTTGTGTATATATATATATACACACACACACATACATATCCCTCCTTATCACACCGCATGTGCAATATATCAATAGTAACAATAGCACGGCACAAACCTCATGCAAACCCATAAAAATAACCGCACGAAAGAAACCCGGTGCACCAACATAACTAGTACAACAACAACAACAACATCGACACAAAGTACAGCGAGTAAACCGCATGTGCAATATATCAATATTAATAATAGCACGGCACAAACCTCATGCAAACCCATAACAATAACCGCACGAAAGAAACCTGGTGCACCAACACAACCAGTACAACAACAACAACAACAACAACAACATCGACACAAAGTATAGCGAGTAAATCAACTCCATATTTTAAATCACAAAGAACGGTAGAACCAGTTAATAAAGGCAATAGCTCAATAAGGAAAAACTAATATGTAGCAACACTTCCACAGTATACAAGTCACAATAAGGAAATCATTACAAGTCCAATAGTCCCAATTAAATACAGGTCAACTAAGATATAGGTTATCTAAACTCCTTTTAAGATTGAGCAATTTGCGCAGATGTTCAACAATTCGAATAATGGTAAGTAGCAGAAGATAACCATAAATCCAATTAAGACTAAACAATTTTTTGAATGAGATAGTAATAATTTCCATTAAAGGTAAGCAGTTGTGGAAAGACAGCATGACAATAGAAGAGGCAAATCTTGAGTTGAGTCAAATAAGAGTCCAATAGGAAATAAGAGTGAAACATAAAGCAATTAATCCTCTCTGAAGCATTTAGAAGTGAGACCAACAAATATAAACTCAAATGTATCACGAACAACTTTATACACAGTGAATATAAACTAAGAACCTTAAAGACCAACTTTCCACATATGAGTCCGAGCACGCACTCGTCACCTCGCGTACACTGATTACAATCAACATAGAAGATACTCAAATCCTAAGGGGGGAGCCCCCCATACAAAGTTAGGCAAGATACTTACCTCAAAGACGACAAATTAATACTTTAAAGTGTATTTCTCGGGTGAAAAGGCATCTGTACGGCTCAAATCTAACCAAATTAACTTCAAATCACAAATAAAACACATAAGAAACTATTCCGGATCATAAAGTCTCAATCTTTAACAAAATTCAAAAATTGGTCAAAAAGTGGACCCCTGGGCCCGCACATCAGAACGCAACAAATTTTACAAAATTCGAATACTCTTTCCAATATGAGTTCAATCATACAAAAATTATCAAAATCCGATACCATTTGGTCCCTCAAATCACGATTTTTCATTTTAGAAATTCCAAACCAACATTTTCCTCAACTCAAAACACAAATTGAATGGTATTGAAAGAAGCTCCCAAATCCGAAGTTTAAAACTCAAAAATATGAAAAATGGCAAAACCCTCGACTTATATGATTCTGTCAGGACTTCCGCATCTGCGGGACCGCATCTGCGAGAGAGAGTCCGCATCTGCAAACTCAGCTGACCGGGCCAAGGACCGCATCTGCGGATATACAGCTGCATCAGCAACATAACAGAAGCGAATACGGGGATCGCAGGAGCGAGATTTCACCGCAAGTGCCATAACTGGACCGCTGAAGTGACCTTCGCACCTGTGTGCTACCTCCGCAGAATCTCCAAGGCTCTCAAGACTTCACAATTGCAGAAACGGTCAGGCTCACACAGAAGCGGAGCCGCACCAGCACTCCAAGGTCACATGTGCAAAAACAAGAAATCATACATGTTCAAAACCATGCAAAACATCTGAAACTCGTCTAAAACATGCCCGAGGCACCCGGGACCCCGTCTAAACACACAAACAAGTTCTATAAGCTAAAACAGACTAATTTATAGTGTTTTACATTGCCAAGGCCCACGAATGTGATGAAAAAAATCAGCAGTACCCAAAAACACCCATCACAACCGGGGAGCACCTGCCATGGTCACGAAGCTATCAGGAAAGGAATAGAAATCAGTAAAGAAATCACAATTTTAAGTGGTCTGAAACCACCTTGAAACTCATCCGAGCCCCACGGGACCCCATCCAATCATAACAACGAGTCCATATGAATTATCCAAACTTGTCCAAAGTCTCAAAACACCACAATTAACATCAAAACCAAGAATCGAAGGTCAAGACCATTCTCTTAATGTTCTAATATTCCAAGACTTGCCGAACGCGTAGGAACCATACTAAGACATTCCCGATTACATCCAAACTTTCCCTACAAGTTCCAATTGACAAAATGAACATATTCCAAGTTTTGGAACATATTCTTCAAATTGCCAACTTTCGACACTAGGAACATCCAAATTCAAATCTGAACATACTCCCAAGCCCAAAATCACCAGAAAAACCTATTGAAACTATCAAATACCGATTCTAAGTTCATTTACTTAAAAGTCAAGCCTCAGTCAACTCTTCTAACCCAAAGCTTCCGAATTGAGAATTACTCTTCCAAATCAACTTCGAACCTCTCGGCAAAATCAACTATACACACAAATCATAATGCATAATATAAAGCTACTCAAAGTCTCAAACCCCCGAACGAAGTGCTAAAGCTCAAGACGATCGGTTGCGTCATTACATACGTATATGACTTAGACATATATTTATACTCGAACGTGCCAAGAGTCGTTCCAAAGTTATTGAAACACTGCATAACTCATCATACACATGCCCATGGGTGATCTCACATCACCTCAATCCGTATGATCCCATTACACAATCCTAATTGAAAATTCTTCCTTCAACCTTAGCTTGCAAACCTTATAACCAAATTCCAACTTCTAGAGCTCCCTCTCATATCCGTTTTTTTTATATATACATTGTATCAGTTTCAACAAGCTGCATAAAAGCATATCTACCTCAATAACTGCTGATTACCAAACCCGATATCAGTAATATACCTCATGAAACATAAACCTTATTCCAGCCCTCGCAATACTGCAAATGATGAAAGAAACGTGTAGAAACTCATAACCTCCCATCAAATCAATTGTCATGGAGTTCTCTCGGTCGACAATAACCATTTCAAGATTTTGAGCGGATTAGTTACATTCCTCTTCCAAACATACATGATACAAATCTGATAGCATTGATTCCAGGTCCAATATCAAATATCATCAAGAACCTCATACAACGCGATCCGTGTGCCAACAATAAAGCGCTCGAATTTGATCAATAATGGAAAGAGAACTAAAAGGGAACTAACCAACAGTTCAAAAGATAAATCATTAAGAGCATAATACTATGAATCCATCCCATAAGGAGAAACAAAATACATAGAACGAGCAAAACAAATCATATCCAACATAACCCCATTGCGGTGTGCAACTGGATCCACACATAATACCATTGCAGCATGAAACCCGATCCAGATATATGAATCCAAACGAGGATACATATCGAGCCATATCGCTCATACTCACTAAGCATATATGTAATAGCAGCAAGCACGTAATGTGCATAGACATAACCGTGGGGAGACGGATAGCATAATACGCTACGGAAAAGACCAAGCACGCCTAAGGTGGAGTAAGACAATCAATATCTCAAGAGCCATATCTGTGAGCACCAAATTTTTGTCCTACATATAAATAACTCCTAAAAATAGACCAAAAATAATTTTAATTGATTTTTAGGAGTTTTTCTTTATCTAGTTGCATTTCAAGCATTTTTAGTATTTTAAAAAATCATAGAAAAATCATAAAAAATTCTCATGTTTTAATTTCATACCATTTTAGGTTCAATTTGCAAGTAGAAATGAATTTTATTAAGTAAAAAAATCACAAAAATGTCCATATTTACATATTTAGATTTTAGTCTTTAAAATTACCATTTTTCTTTAGTTTTAAGTTAATTAGTTGTTTTAATTTTAAAAATAAATAAAGAATTTTAATTTCTACAAAAATAGATTAATTTAGGATTTTAATTAATCAAATAAAAGAAAATAGGAAAAAATATTTGGTCTTGTTTATTCAAAATTGGGTTAATCCTTAAATTGGCCCCAATTAATTAACCCAAATACAATCCTTTAGCCCCAGCCCAAACCACAAACTAACCTACCCGACCTGCCTGACCCAACTCGTCCCCTTTTTATTAAAACCTAGCTAGACCTAAGAAGATCAGATCCTTAGATCCCTTGGAAGAAAAACGGCGCAACACCCAGACGCCTCCCTTCTTCTTTCTTTTTCTTCATTTTTCCAAACATACACACAGAGATACCCTCCATAAACAAAAATCAGCCATTCCTTCAAAAAAGATAGTAAGACTAATTTACAGTGTTCTCATTTGATACAAGCCAATATACAAAAAGGCACCCAGCCTCGTCAGGGCATCAAGTCGACCTCGACCGGCCATGGCGGCCGATGCTCCGAAATTAAAACTCTTGGAAGGAAAAAGTCAAATTGGAGGGCCTATAAAGGAAAATGAAGTTGAAAAGGTCAAGTCCCACATGGCTAACCGTCTCGGCAAAGTTTTGAAAAGCCAAGATACCCCAAATGCTCTGAAATTGAAGTTGGAAGAAAGAAGCCAGAAATGAAAGGCCTACGAGGGCGAAATAAAGTTTGAAAAGGTTGAGTCCCACGCGACTAGCCGTTGCAGCAAAGTTTGAGTAGCCAAAAGTTCCCCAATGCTCCGAAGTTAAAAAAAAAGAAAAAAAAGAAGAAAAAGAAATCAGAAAGGAAAGGCCTACGAAGGCAAAATAAAATCGATAAGGTTGAGTCCCACCGACCAATCGTCATGGCAGAGTCTGAAAAAACCAGAGGTTCTCCAGGGCCTGAAATAAAATTTGTCCTTAGGAGACAAGCTGTTGCAGTTCATATCTTCATCAAAGAAGCCGAGCCGAGATCAAGTGATTGAAACAATCAAGGCCACAATACCAACCACCGTTTCAAACTGACAATTATTCTTTGTTTGAAAACGGGAAACGGGTGCAATCCAAAGCAACTTTTCAAGAAGCAGGTGCAACAAAAGGAAACTGCGCAAGGGCTAGAAACAGCTTTGCAGCAACAATTCCAAAAAGGGAAGTCTCCTCCAAAATTCTTTCCAGCATTCTCTGAATTAAAGAAAAATAATAAATAAAAAAATAAAATGATGGTGAAGTGAAAAAAAAATCAAAATCATGGTAGCCTTGGGTCCCCAATCTCTAGCTATGTTTTTCCAACATAGGGTCCCACTCCTTAGTTGCTCCCCGACATAACCCGAGGACCTTTTCCGGCATAACCCGTGGACCTCCTTGGTGTAACTCGAGGACCATTTCCGACATAACCCGATGAATTTCCCGGCATAACCTATGGACCTTTCCGGCATAACCCAATGACTTTTCCGGCATAACCCGTGGACTTTTCCGGCATAAACCAATGACTCTCCCCGACATAACCCGAAGAACTTTTCCGGCATAATCCGATGACTCTCCCTAGTATAATCCGAGGACCCTTTTCCGGCATAACCCGATGACCTTCCTGGCATAACCCGTGGACCTCCCCCGCATAACCCGAGGACCTTTTTCTTTTCTAGTATAAGCCGATGACTTTCCCGACATAACCCGTGGACCTTCCTGGCATAACCTGAGGACCTTTTTCTTTTTCGGCATAACCCGATGACCTTCACGGCATAACCCGTGAATCTCCCCAGCATAACCTGAGGACCTTTTTCTTTTCCGGCATAACCCAATGACCTTCCCCGGCATAACCCGTGGACCTCCTCAACATAACCCGAGGACCTTTTTCTTTTTCGACATAACCCGATGACTTTCCCGGCATAACCGGTGGACCTCCCCAGCATAACCCGAAGATCTTTTTTCTTTTTTGGCATAACCTCATAACTTTCCCAGCATAACCGGTGGACCTCATCGGCATAACCCGAGGACCTTTTTCTTTTCTGGCATAACCCGTGGACCTCCTTGACATAAACCGAGGACCTTTTTCTTTTCCGACATAACTCGATGACCTTCCCCCTCATAACCCGTAGACCTCCCCGACATAAACCGAGGACCTTTTTCTTTTTTGGCATAACCCAATAACCTTACCCGGCATAACCAGAGGACCTTTCCGGTGTAACCCAGTCATTTGTCCAGCATAACTGGTAATGTTTCCAACTTTGGGCCCCCGATCCCTAGTTGATTTCATTATAGATATAGGGCTCCACTCCCTAATCTCTTTTTTCCAAGGTTACACAATCCCGATTTTATTATTTTCAATAAAGAAATAGTTAGGTTTTGTTACAATAACTCACGAAATTTTTCTAGTGAAAACTGGGGCAAAAAAATTTCGTTCATTTGTTTGTTTTGGTGTCTGTGCAGGTTATACCTCAAGACACAGGGTTCGAGATAACCAAAAGAAGATGTTTCAATCCAGAATAAAAGAAAAGAAAAACAAGAAAAGAAGGTAAACTTTAAGTATAGAAGCAGAGAAAAATGCGGACTGCTCAAGATATGATTAAAGTCACAAAGTTTTGCATGTCCCTCCTTGATCCGAAATGATGAAGAAGAATGAACCAGTGATCGCAGCTAACGAGCATCAAGATCCAGATCAGAGTCTGCAGGAAGAACCACCCCAAGACTCAAGATCAAGCTTTAGAAGGTTTATAGATAGGAATCTTATAACTCGTACTTGATAGGCTTTGCTAGTTTAGCTTTTATTTTTCATTTTGGTGTAACAAGGAGCTCAGCAAGCAGCAACAGCAGTGAAATAACAGTTTCTCAGTAGTCCCAGCTACCAAAACTTCCAGAACAACACCGACCTGATTCCTTTATAGCCATGGATATGTAGGCAACCTTTGAAGCAAGGTTCGGTCAAACTTTTTCAAAATGCTTCCAAATGGAGTTTCAAACGGGCAAAAATTATTCGTAATTGCTCACTTTATCTTTGCCCGAAAACTATTCATGTTTCCGAGCAAAGAGGGGCAGCTATGATCACTTAATTTTTGCCTACATGAAAATAACTCCTAAAAATAAACCAAAAATAATTTTAATTGATTTTTAGGAGTTTTTCTTTATTTAGTTGCGTTTCATGCATTTTTAATATTTTACAAAATCATAAAAAATTATCATGTTTTAATTTCATATCATTTTAGGTTCAATTTACATGTAGAAATAAATTTTATTAAGCAAAAAATCACAAAAATGGTCATTTTTACATATTTAGATTTTAGTCTTTAAAATTAGTATTTTTCTTTAGTTTTAAGTTAATTAGTTGTTTTAATGTTAAAAATAAATAAATAATTTTAATTTCTACAAAAATAGATTAGTTTAGAATTTTAATTAATCAAATAAAAGAAAATAGAAAAAAATGTTTGGTCTTGTTTATTCAAAATTGGGCTAATCCTAACCCAAATACATTCCTTTAGCCCCAGCCCAAACCAAAAACTAACCTACCCGACCCGCCTGACCCAACTCGCCTGGCCCAACTCGTCCCGCTTTTATTAAAACTTATCTAGACCTAAGAAGATTAGATCCTCAGATCCCTTGGGAGAAAAAAGGCGCAACACCCTGACCCCTCCCTTTTTCTTTCTTTTTCTTCATTTTTCCAACCATACATATAGAGATCCCCTCCAAAAACGAAAAGCAACCATTCCTTCAAAAAGGATAATAAGACTGATTTACATGGTTCTCATTTGATAGATGCCAATATGTAAAAAGGCACCCAGCCTCATCAGGGCATCAAGTCGACCTCGACCGGCCATGATGCCCGATGCTCCGAAATCAAAACTCTTGAAAGGAGAAAGTAAAATGGAAGGGCCTATAAAGGCAAATGAAGTTGAAAAGATCAAGTCCCACATGGCTAACCGTCTCGGCAAAGGTTTGAAAAGCCAAGGTACCCCAAATGCTCTGAAATTGAAGTTGGAAGAAAGAAGCCAGAAATGAAAGGCCTACGAGGGAGAAATAAAGTTGGAAAAGGTTAAGTCCCACGCGACTAGCCATTGCAACCAAGTTTGAGGAGCCAAAAGTTCCCCGATGCTCCGAAATAAAAGAAAAGAAAAAAAAGAAGAAAAAAAAAAGAAAAGAAAAAGAAGTCAGAAGGGAAAGGCCTACGAATGAGTCTCACCGACCAATCATCATGGCAGAGTCTAAGAAACCAGAGGTTCTCCCGGGCCTGAAATAAAATCGGTCTTTAGGAGACAGGCAGTTGCAGTTGAGATCTTCATCAAAGAAGTCGGGTCGATATCAAATTATTGAAATAATCAAGGAAAAACCAACCATCATTTCAAACTGACAATTGTTCTTTTCTTGAAAATAGGAAACGGGTGCAATCCAAAGCAACCTTGCAAGAAGCAGGTGCAACAAAAGGACACTGTGCAAGGGCTAGAAATAGCTTTGCAGCAACAACTCCAAAAAAGAAAGTCTCCTCCAAAATTCTTTCCTGCATTCTTTGAATTAAAATAATAATAATAATAATAATAATAATAATAATAATAATAATAATAATAATAAAATAAAAATAAAATGATGGTGAAGTGAAAAAAAAAAGAAGAAAAATTCGGAATCATAGTAGCCTTGGGTCCCCAATCTCTAGCTACGTTTTTCCGAAATTGGGTCACACTCCCTAATTGCTCCCCGGCATAACCCGAGGACCTTTTCCAACATAACCTGTTAAATTTCTTAGCATAACCCGTGGACCTCCCCGGCATAACCCTCGGACTTTTTTTGGCATAACCCGATGACTTTTCCATCATAACTCGTGGGCCTTTCCGGCATAACCTGATGACTCTCCCCGGCACAACCCGAGGACCTTTTTCGGCATAACCCGATGACTTTCCCGGCATAACCAATAGACCTTTTTTCGGCATAACCCAATGACGCTCCCCGGCATAACCCAAGGACCTTTTCCAGCATAATCCGATGACTTTCTCCAACATAACCCGAGGACCTTTTCCCGAATAACCCATTGACCTTGCCGGCATAACCCGTTGACCTCCCCGGCATGACCCGAGGACCTTTTTCTTTTCTGGCATAACCCGATGACCTTCCCGGTATAACCCGTAGACCTCACCGGCATAACCCGAGGACCTCTCCGGCATAACTCGATGATCTTTTTCTTTTCCGGCATAACCCAATGACCTTCCACGGCATAACCCGTGGACCTCCTCGGCATAACCCGAGGACCTTTTTCTTTTCGTGCATAACCCGATGACTTCCCGGCATAACCCGTAGACCTCTCCGACTTAATCCGAGGACTTTTTTTCTTTTTCGACATAACCGATGACTTATCTAGCATAACCTGTGGACTTCCCCGGCATAATCCGAGGGCCTTTTTCTTTTTCGGTATAACCCGATGACTTTTCCGGCATAACCCGTGGACCTACCCGGCATAACTCGTGGACCTTTTTCTTTTCCGGCATAACCCAAGCACTTTTCAGGCATAACTCGTGGACCGCCCAGGCATAAACTGAGGACCTTTTTATATTCCGGCATAACCCGATAACCTTCCCCAGCATAACCCAAGGACCTTTCTGGCATAACCCGGTCATTTTTCCAGCATCACCTGGTGATCTTTCCAACTTAGGGCCCCCGATCCCTAGTTGATTTCATTATAGATATAGGGCTCCACTCCCTAATCTTTTTTTTCTAAGGGTACACAATCCAGATTTTATTGCTTTCAATAAAGAAATAGTTTAGGTTTTGTTAGAATAACTCACGAAATTTTCCTAGTGAAAACTGGGGCAAACAAATTTTGTTCGTTTGTTTATTTTGGTGTCTGTGCAGGTTATACCTCAAGACACAGGGTTTGGGATAACCGAAAGAAGAAGTCTCAATCCAGAATAAAAAAAAAAAGAAAAACAAGAAAAGAAGTTGAACTTTATGTATAGAAGCGGAGAAAAATGTGGACTGCTCAAGATATGATTAAAGTCACAAAGCTTTGCATGTCCCGCCTTGATCTGAAAAGCTGAAGAAGAATGAATCAGTGATCGCAGCTAACGAGTATCACGATTCAGTTCAAAGTTTGCAGGAAGAACCAGTCAAGACTCAAGATCAAGCTTTAGAAGGTTTATAGATAGGAATCTTGTAACTCGTAGTTGATAGGCTTAGCTAGTTTAGCTTTTTATTTTTTATTTTGGTATAATAAGGAGCTCAGCAAACAGAAACAGCAGCAACTGCAGTGAAATATCAGTTTCTCGGTAGTCCCAGCTACCAAAACTTCCAGAAATATACTAACCTGATTCTTTTATAGCCAAGGATATGTAGGCGACCTCTAAAGCAAGGTTCGGTCAAAATTAATAATTGGTAAAGATATTAATTTTTATTTCACAAAATTACTGTAGCACGCAGATTTCTTCATTTAGATTTTTCTGCTTCTGCACGACAATGGAGTTTTGAAATACTTCATGGTTGTTGCAACCTCTCCCCAGCTTCAAGCTGTGGGAGAAAGAATTTCATATGCTGCACGTTTGCAGAATCATAAATCTGCCAATTTGCAATCAAAAATCGTTCTCGGGCGACATGGAGTAGTAGAGGCTGCCATGGATGCGCAGCCCTCTCCTCAGCTTCAAGCTATGGGAGGGACATCTTATGCCTCACAACTAGTTTCCAGTCATACAATTCAAAACCTAACGAAAACAAAGCTGAAACCAATTGAGATTGTGCATGGATTTCCAACTATACAGTTTACTATGGAGGAGTGAGCAAATTTAGCCATGGAGCAAGGATTACATCAGGCTATAGTTGTTAAAATCAACCAAGATGCTCCAGAATTGAAGGTTTGGAGAGGTTTACTTCCCAAGTACCTTGGCGTCAAAGGTAATTGTTTGGTTGGAATGCTTGCGCGACGGCAACTGTTGTTGCGTTTTGATTTACATGAGGATTTTGTTGTGTCGCTAGCTAGGGCAGTTAATTATTTACCATATAATGGAGATGATCATCAGTTTAGGGTGTTTCCATGGACTCTTGGATTGAATCCTAGAGAAGAAACTTCTATGGCAGCCGTATGGATTTCTTTGCCGAATTTATCTCCAGAACTCTTTGGGAAAAAAGCGTTGTTTTCAATAGCTACTGCTGCTGGGAATCCTATTGCTATTGATAAGGCTACACAATCCAAAACGAGGCCTAGCACAGCTAGGGTTAGAGTAATCCTTGATCTTTTAGACAAGCATCCAAATAGAGTAATATTGCAATATGTGGATGAGAAATCTGGAAAAATCACTGAAATAGCCCAGGAGATCGTGTACGACAACTTGCCTTTATATTGTACATGTTGTAGACGTCAAGGTCATGGTGAGAATACATGTCGTTTGATTTTTTCAAAGAATCAAGAAGGTGTAGAGAACCGGGAAATCGAGGATCGTGGCAATCAAATTTCTGCAGAGAAGTTTCAAGGTGATCTTAGGCAATTGTTGGATGCTAAAAAAATGCAGGAGTTTGTTGAAGGAATAGGACTGGATGCAGCTAATAAAAACGTGAATAATTCCATGGTTGTTGGCCAAGGATCAGATGCTATAAAAGACCACATACAGCAGCTGGTTCTGGTGTTGTTATAGTTCCAGTTGTTGCTGCTCTTGCGAGGGTTTCTCAGGATTTGAGGGCTACTAAAGGTCCTGCTGTTGATGGATGTTCAACTAGGGATAAGGAAGCTACAGATGTTCTGAAAAAACCTTATGAAGTTGTGCAACGACTTAAAAAGGGACAGGGGCAGATTAACGATAAGCTTGTGACTGATGCACGTGCTGAACTAACTGAAAAACCAGTAGATTTTAGAGCTATTGTTGTGCATGAGGAGAGGCAAGAACTTGAAGGAGTGAATGCTCTGGATAGTGTAACTGATACAAGTGCTCAATGTGTGCAACAATCTAAGGGTGGAGACTTTACAGTAGTAAATACAGCTGCTGGTGTTCTGAATGCACTTGGAAAATCTGGTGAGCAGGAAATTGGCACTACTGTTTCTCAGGATGCATTGGAAAATCCAGTAGCTGCTGCGCATAAGGGTATAATTCAAAATTAGATGATGCAAGAATCAGATGTTCAAGCAGTGCATAATTCAAACGCTGAAGATAGGGCAGTAGTTAATCGAGCAAAGCAGTCACCAAGGAAGGTCAATACTCCAGTGAATAATAATCAGAGTAATGCATCAAAGAACATTAGAGTTTCCAACTCTTTTGATGCTCTGATAAATTAGACTATTTTGAATGAGGAGGGGACAACTTTACAGCATGGTAATAAAGATGCATCATCAAAAAATAAGCCTCCAGGTAGTGCAAAACAACAACAGCTCTCGAAGAATATAGGTGGACAAGTTGCTGTAATAACGGATATGGTTCCTGTTGGTGAACAACAGGCAGTAGCTATTGATGAATCTACTGCAACTACACCAACATTAAATTTTTCCAATCCTGAACTAGCCAAAATGGTAATGGATGCTCAGGCAGCTATGTTGATGAACACTACTCCAAAGGTTACAGCACCTTTAGACGTTACAGCACCTTTAGACGTTACAGCACATTTAGACGCACTGAACATTTCAGTCTTTGAGGTCCCTTCGCAATCGATGGAGTTTCATGGTGAGCATGCGGAGGACTCTGGATAGCAGCTAGTTTCAACAGGCAACAATCAACAACTAAACATAGCTATGGTCTCAATCTCTCAAGCATCCATAAATGAGTTAAGTGGCTCTAAGGATCAACAAGGTGCGACAAGTGCAATTGTTGTTAAACGCAAGACTTGGGCTGATAGAGTTGGAAAGGAGGAAGAAGATTATGCAGATAGCGAAAGGAGGAAGAAGATTATGCAGATAGCATACACGAGGCAGCTCAATTTTCAGCAACTCCTCCATCAAAGGACGAGGCAGCGAGGGTGCAAAGCGAGCAGGTTTCTAATTCCACAGATAGCGGGCCAAAGAGGAGAGGATTAAGTACAAATGCTCCTGCTTTTGTACCATCCAAGCAGCAGCAAATTGTAGTAGCTTTGGAGGGTGTTAGTTCGACATTACAAGCTGACAAAGAGGTTGCAAAATCTGGGAAGCAGCGTGCACTAAGCGCAACAGCTTTGTCATCTATGCACAACGTTGATGCTACAGAAAGTCCAAGTGCAATGGCTGCAAAATACAATTCAACACCTACCAATACCCTCGATGCTCTTGGTTCTCATGATATAGATACAAGCAGTCTACTACAACAGGGTTCGATTTCAGACCATGACAGGGCACTGTTGGATACTTTGGACAGTCCAAAACCTCTTAGATGTGCATACTCAACTGGCTCAAAATCGACTTCACAAAAGATGAAAGTTTCAGTGGCAAAGAGACATGAACCATGTAGTGCAAAGAAATTGAAAAGGCATGAACCATTGTGGATGGTTATACAAGATGAAGTTAATCAAAAACTTGAGGCCAACTTACATATTGCCAGCTCCGACGCAACAAAAGAAGATGAATTGATTGAATCTTGTCCGGAGGAGGCGACTACAACCGGAGATTTCTCTTCAAAGAATAGTGAGAAAAGGAAGGTGACTCAAGAAATAACACTCAGGCAACTACCAATGAGAGTTGCAAAGCAAAAGGGGGTTGGCACCTCCACATCTACGAGGTCCAATAGATCCGAGAAGAAATGAAGAATTTTAAAAAATTTTGAAGACAGTTCAAGAGGATTTTATGGAAGTTCAAATTGAAGAACTCACAAGTTTGATAAATGAGGGGCAAGACTCTAATTTCTACATTGTTTTAGTTTATCATTTTTAAAGCATCATCATTTGTAATAGCGCCAGTCATAGAGTGTGCTATTAACTCTGTGGCGATCGTAGAATACTTGGTACTTTCAAGTTCCTACTTTTTACATGCTTGCTAGAAGATGAGGCTTTTTCGCTGCCTCGTTAGGATTAGTAAGGTAAGGTCCATGCCCCCTTACATGTACTATTCTTTTGTGGTTTTGCTGCTTTATTATTAATAAAAACAACTAGGCACGCCTAGTACTATAATTTGCCTAAAAAAAAGGGGGCAAAAATTGTTCGTAATTGCTCACTTTATCATTGCCCAAAAACTCTTTGTATTTCCGAGCAAAGAGGGGCAGCTTTGAGTACCTAATTTTTGCCTTACATGTAAATAACTCCTAAAAATAGACCAAAAATAATTTTAATTAATTTTTAGTAGTTTTTCTTTATTTAGTTGCATTATGCATTTTTAATATACTAAAAAATCATAGAAAAATTAAAAATTATCATGTTTTAATTTCATATCATTTTAGGTTCAATTTGCATGTAAAAATGAATTTTATTAAGCAAAATAATCACAAAAATGGTCATTTTTACATATTTAGATTTTAGTCTTTAAAATTAATATTTTTCTTTAGTTTTAAGTTAATTAGTTATTGTAATGTTAAAAATAAATAAAGAATTTTAATTTCTTCAAAAATAGATTAATTTAGGATTTTAATTAATCAAATAAAAGAAAATAGAAAAAAATATTTGGTCTTATTTATTCAAAATTGGGTTAATCTTTAAATTTTCCCCAATTAATTAACCCAAATATAATCCTTTAGCCTCAGTCCAAACCACAAACTAACTTACCCGACCCGTCTGACCCAACTCCTCCCCCTTTTATTAAAACCTATCTAGACCTAAGAAGATTAGATCCTCATATCCTTGGGAGAAAAATGGCGCAACACCCAGACCCTCTCTTCTTCTTTCTTTTTCTTCATTTTCCTAACATACACACAGAGATCCCCTCCAAAAACGAAAAGCAACCATTAGTTTATGATATCCAAAATCAGATACCCTCCCCATTAGAGACCAGGCGCCGTTTCCTTGAAAAAATAGAGAGAGAATAGAACTCCATCTTCAACACATTCAGTCACCTCAACAGCCTTCTCCCTTGTTTTCTGCTTCGCTTCTGTCGTTGGCGAACTCACCGGAAACATAAGAGCAGCGGCACACTCCCCCTTCCATCTCTCACCTTCTCACGAATTTTCGAAATTCAAAAGGGATTCTCAAATCTGAAATTTCAAAAAAAAAAAACAAAACAAAAGAAGAAGAAGAAGAAGAAGTTGTGATTCAAAAATTGTTGTTGCTCTTCGTTCGGATCTGCCGGTCTGCTATCAGAGGTGTGTTTAGCATTATTTGAACTATAATTAAAAAAACTGATTGGTTGGGTTTTACTCTTGCAATGCTTCTGTTAGTTTTCAGGTCTTTTGAATCTTAAATGAAAATTGTAATTTGCTTATAAGCTGATTTTGCCGCAATTCTTTGACTCGTTATGTCTATTTTGACTTGAATTCACTTTCTCTGTTAAGTTCTGGAACTATTGTTTTAGATTTGTTCTGATCCTGAATTTAACATGTCTAAGTCTAAATTTGTCCGAAATTCTTTTCTTGTTTAATCTATGAAATTATTGGAATGTTAAAATCATATATTTGGTCTGTTGAAACTCAAAACGAGTAACTTGGTATCTACTTTCTTTTCTTAAAGATTGTTATTGCACTTAGGGAGGATGTTAGCTGATTTCCGTACGGTAGTCATATGTTCGTTTGAATAAAATAGCTTTGAATGAAGATGTTATCTTCTTCAAAACTGCCGTATTCTTCTTCATGTTCTATTTGCATATAGCATTTGTTCTTGAATCTCTCTTTAGCATAGTATTCGATTGAGGAAACACAAACAGGCTAGAGAGAAAATAAAAAAAAAATAGAGAATGTTCCACACTAAGAAACCTTCAACTATGAATTCCCATGACAGACCCATGTGTGTTCAAGGAGACACAGGCCTCGTTCTCACAACTTGAAATTTTGGCATCTTTGGATTTTGAAGGTTCTAAATACTGTGCTTAGTTTTGTTGTTGGAATGCTTTAAATATTTATGCTTTGAAATGTAAAGATAATAGTAGTGACATGAAAGGATACATGTTTAAAAATTATTTTGTAATAGAGAAGTTTCCTTTAAAATTGCACCTTGTTAATAATGGGACATAAATATATTGTATATACATACGTATATATGGACAGTAGGGTGTATGACCTAGGCTATATTGAAGTTGAATAAAGAAACATCAAATTTTGTAGCAAATGAATTGGTAAAGACGCAAGCAATCCTTTCGAAAGCAATAAGCTCTTTTATTTCAGTAATTCCATAACTCTTGGCCTTGCAATAACCTCAAGCTTAGGAAAATCTTAATATCCGTAGTTGCTTTAGTTGAACACAATCTTTTGAAATAAATTGAGGTGTGCCATCTACAAATGAAAATCCATAATCTATGGCTCTCATATTAATATTAACTTAGTATAGAAAACACCTTTGAACATCCGTAGCTTGCTTTAGGCGCGTTTTATAATAAATCATCATTGATATAGGTACGGTTCCCGTGGCATATTCATGATACCTAATTCCTAAATTCAGGGGTGCATTTCATGTAACCAAATCATAACAACTTCGAATATTAATAAAATAAACATGTCGTGAATCGCGGGTGCACTTCATGTAGCGTGGTTCGCTATGCGTTCCAAAACAAACAAGTGTACGACAATCGTAACTTGTTCCAGAATACAACAACAACTACCCAGTATAATCCCACAAAGTGGGGTCTGGGGAGGGTAATACGTACACAGGCCTTACCTCTACCCGAAAGGGCAGAGAGGTTGTTTCCAATCGACCCTCAGCTAAGAAAAGAAAGAAAAGGAAAGGGAAAAAGAAAAACAAAAGAGCATTAGTGACTCCGGCAGAAATCGCATAAATAATTATCTAAATATAAAATCATAAATTAAATGGCATGCGATAATATTGTTCCAGAATAATTTCATAAATTAATTAAAAACTGTTATAAAGTCAAAAGAATGCACTAGGTTTAAAACATGTATTAATCAGATAAGTAGGCCAATATTAATAGTTAAAGCGACCATGCTAGAACCACGGAACCCGAGAATGCCTAACACCTTCTCCCGGGTTAACAGAATTCCTTATCTAGAATTTCTGGTTCGCAGACTTTTAAATAAAGTCAAATTTCCTCGACTTGGGATTTTAAAATAAACCGGTGACTTAGGATACCAAATAAACTATTCAAAGTGGCGACTCTGAAAAATAAATAAAATGGTCCCATTTCGAATAATGTCACTTTAATTGGAAAAACTCCATTATATCCCCTTTCGGGTAGTAAAAAGGAGATATGACAGCTCTGGCGACTCTACTGGGGATAAGAATCCGGAACTTCTGGTTCAGGGTTCATAATTCGAGCTTAGAATAACTAGCTGGCAAATCAAGGCAAGAATAACATCCATTCTGCTCGATAACATGCCCATAGTAAATTGCTCTGCTGAATGAATGAACCCAATCCAGTGTAGAATACTCATTCTCATTAGGCCTACCATCGGGCCTCCAAACATATCCGGGTTCGTCCAAAATAGGTCTATAGCCTTCCAAAAGTCAGTAGTGACTCCATCCACGACACATACAATCTTGTCAAATTTTGAATACACTTCCATATTACGCAACCATAGATATAGTTTGCCTCTTAGATATAATCTCCAAACAATGAGAGTACCAAAATCTCCATACCAGATCTCTAACTCTTTCTCTCAAATGAATGACATGTCATGCATATACAATCACCCCCATGGGAGATCAATAACCTTTGGCACAAAGTAGTAAAACTTGAAAGTTAGTAGCTACCAACCATGTGATTCTTGTAGTACTAGTCAAGCATCTGCAATCAATATATAATGCATCTTTCACAAAAGCACATCCTTCTCAAGCGATACAAAAATAGTGCTAGCATTCTCTTAAAATATGATATTTCCCATGCCGACCTATAACTCGTGACACTCCTTTCGAAGTTGAACCACAACCTTGTTCGTTCAATCCCAATTCCACACACCTTCTATATGCGGAAACACAAGAATTTCCATTATAAACTCTGAATCATGAATAGGATACGCATTTCATCGACTAGAAACCTCTCGGTAAACTCAATTCAAGAGAAAATAACAACATGCAACAAAATTTCCATGCATATAGAAGACATAAACTGCAAGTCGTGGTCAAAATTGTCGCAAACTCATCGGAATCCACATGCACATAACCAAGCCACCGCTAATTGGACCCAACTTCTTTAGATTACTCATGTCCCGCCTTTACGGCAATGCTACTCTTTCCAAGTATACTATGTACCTCAATTAAAACTCATCCCAAGTGATCCCAACATGAAATCTCGTTGTCCTAAGACTTGTCAGCCACTTTGTTCCCTCTTATACGTACAGTAACACATACAACCCACGTACATGTTCTGAAGAAGCCTTCAATAAATCTAAAGTTTTTACTTCCATCTCTCAAATATTGCCTCGCAAAGACGATAATGATACATAAATGCTCCAAGTCTTTTTTGCAAACCAACATCAATCTCGAATCTTCAGTCACACACAAATTCAAAAATCCTTAGGTACCACTTATCGCATCTTGAATCCATTAGAATATTCTTAAGAGTCACCCAGTCAGTCCTAGTCTTGAATCAATCGTGCCAAATTATTAGTGCTCCATCAGCACATGAATACTCCAAAAAGAAAACAATCGCTCGAATCTTTCACTTGCTCGCTACCTCTATAGAAGAGTATTGAACATGAGACAACCTCCATATATCAACAAGGTGAAATACAACACGTACTCAGGAAATTCCTTGCTCGAATCAACCTCGAAGTCATTACCCTAAAATTATATACAATCAACAAACGTTAGTCCAAAGCTCATAACCACACATAACTAAGTGACCTTATCGCCGAAGGTAGACGTCCCCACTTGGTTCTAAGACACAATCACATACCAAAGAACCCTAATGATCGATCATTTTTAACTAATATGATCCCACACTACTACTCAGTTGAATTTCTCATAAGATCATGATGTGCCAACCATAATGCATCCCAAATTATCAGCTGAAATGCACACTCAATCTTGTGACAATCGTGCCCCCTTCCTCAAGCGATCTGAACCCACATTATAGCACACACACGCTACTAGATAGAAGGTTAAAGTCTTCATAGGAACCTCTTAAGAAATCATGAAACCCCTAACTTCCTCACAAATATAGCTCACATGTGTTACCTCATATCAACATCTTTCTATAACCTTCCCTGATACAATACTATGTAATCTATGATTCTCCCCGAGTCCACACTCGTCCACTAGCTGCAAAGATCTAATTCATTCCACCAATGAACAACTAGAAGATCCTTCATCTTATCCCAACTCAAGACGATATTGCACACCAAGATGATAATTAAGAATTCTCAATCCCTTAGTAGCTCAAGTAAACCCTTCTTATCAAATTTGAACCCTTAAAATGTAAAAAGTTGCCACCAATATAAAATGACCTCAATTAGCATCAAACCTCCTTGAAATCAGTGGAAACTCACCCATAATGATATGATCTTACTTCCACATTAGTTTATCCATCTTTCGGAGTAAACCACTCAATCTCTGATGCTCATACTTGACCTGCTGACAATCAAATACTGTGAAACTTTCCTAATAATTCC
Source organism: Nicotiana glauca (assembly GCA_026770625.1). NCBI lineage: Eukaryota > Viridiplantae > Streptophyta > Magnoliopsida > Solanales > Solanaceae > Nicotiana > Nicotiana glauca. The sequence goes on along the minus strand of MU757339.1, from coordinate 388,317 downwards.
ACCTAGAATTATGAACAATGAGAATGCAAATTCGGCCCAAAAGTTGCAAGACACCATCCACACTAAGGACCTCCTCCTTAGCATTACCTCACGACATCGTGTCCTCAAGAATAAGCAATTAAAGCCAGCATACTAACAATCCTTAATGCGCTCAATCAAGGGTGACTACAAAAGCAACACAACCAAGAACTCCACTAAACTCAGAAATACCTACTAAGGCTTGAACATCTATAGACCATTTGTCTCGCCTAATGTGGAACAAATGTCAAGCTCCAAATCACAAATCTGATAGTCCTTCTCATGGGGCTGTGAATATTGCAAGCATTAGCCATCACCCTACCATTATGCACCAATACCGCATCAAGACCAATGCGTGAATCATCACAATACATCATACAAGGCTCTAAACTCGTGGACAACACGAACACTAGAGATACAATAGACGGAAACTCATATGCAAAGCGAAAATATTAGTCTGACCTCATACCATAGGGAAAACCTCTTGCACAACATCTGTATCATCATTACAACTCCTCGATGCCCAACTGATATCGAGTACTCAACATCGCATACGGATGAATGGGACAAATTGAATATATAGACTTCAAGCCGAGATAAAATTGCTTGATAAGGAATCAAGAACGGGGAAGTTTCATAAAGCCCTACAGCCTCTCAAATATAAGTATAGATGTCTCTATACCAATTTATAAGACTATACTAGGCTTGTTCATGACTCGTGAGGCCTATTCAACCTAATACTCTAATACCAACTAACCCAAAATTCCACCGGAGCCGTGATGGCACCTAACACTACTTTCTAGGCAAGCCAACAACAAATATTCATAAATAAAATTTAATAACAGTACTAAATAGTCTCAAATATGGAATAATATAGTTAAATAAATTCAAAATAGCGATCCAAATATATACCCTCCCAAAATCTGGTGTCATTTAATGCATGAGCTCTATAGAATATTAATTACAAAGTTTGAACGAAATACAATATTGTCTAGGAAACTGAATAGTAAGAACATAAGATAAAAGAGGGGACTTCAAGGCATGCGAAACGAAACAACAATTCTACCTCGAATTCTCCAAGCTAATCCGATTACAGCTCACGTACAACCGCCACTATCAGCAACACCTTGGATTTGCATACGAAGTGCGACGTGTAGTATGAATACAACCGATGCCACTTTCCTCGGACTGAAAGCAGTGACGAGATTGGCAAGGTCTGGGTGCTCACTTTCCACAGCCAACAAGAATAATAACAGCAGAATAAGAGCATCTAGGGAAAACACAACTCAATAATAACAGGCTCAACTCTAACACAATAAGAATAAGAAAAGAAATATGCATGTTTTTTAGGAATATCAGTCAAGGCATCTGCTCTTTCTATAGAAATAACTTAATCAAAGATTTATCAAGGTAAACTGTGATTTCACGCTCTAAACATCAAGAAGAGACATCCAATATTAAATAGCATGAGGAAAATACAACTCTATGCTTGCATGTAAGATATACACTCCAATCAACAATTTCATAGATAAATCATAGGTACAAATAAATCTTAGTACATTCATAGTGCCTGGCACAAGTGCTCCTCATTCATACTTTCAGCACTCTCATGGTGCCTGACTTAATACCCCCTGAATTATACTATCAGCACTCCAACGATGCCTGATAAAATGCCTATGGATCAGCATATGTTACACAGACACACACTTAGCATTGTACGTGTACCTGATATAAGCCCCTCACCAAGCACATATATGACATGTGTGCACGCACCCATAGGTTAATACCTGACTCTGAAGGAGCGAATCCTATCCCAAGTGCTGATAAGATCCAAGGCAACAATCAATATCAATCAGCCCAATATGGGGTCTGGTGCACGCGTCACCTCACTATTAATACCAGTCATCTCAACATGGAACTTGGAGTATGCATCAGTTCACAATCAATGGCAACACGGCTCGATATCCTAAGATCAGTCATCAATCCGCTCAAGTCTACATATGCCAATATCTCATAGAAACATAATTTCAACATACCATATGGAATACACCAACGTACCATAATTCAGCTCAAACTCATGCCACGCACAATGATAATGACAACACATGAAATAACATATAAAGAGTGTACAGTGACAAAGATATAACACACGAAAAAATCATGAATTAAAAGTTTGACTACGACTAAGGAAAATAGCTCAACATAGCAAAAATAGCCCTATCATGCCTCAACAATTAAGCAAATAGCCTAGACATAACTTTTAGCATGAATGATAGCTCATGTAGTAATACAAATAAGGAAAACATGATATCACCAAAGTATGATAACAAAACAAGGTGTATATTGGCCTAAGATCTACATGGATTATGAATATATGTGGTCCATGCATATACGCCCATCACATCAATATACGTCACCCCCAACATATAATAAATACATATCCAATGGAAAAATTACGCTCTAAACAAGCTTAGGCAAGATACTTACCTCATCCGGGCTAGTCTTCAATCTTGAATTGCGTCGAAACCTCGATCTAGCCCTCTAATCGCGCAAATCCAAGCCAAACATTATCCGAGAAAGTCAACAATGCCATATCAAGCGATCCCAATCCACAAACCTTCGATCTTTAAAGAAATTTCTAAATTTAACAAAAGTCAATCAGGGCCGACATGCCCGAAATCTGAAAACCAATACCAAAATCCGATAATCCTGCCACGACCTAAATTCTGACCTATCATGATTGCGCCTATCGATATTACTAGTCAAGCCAAACTTTTCAAAACATTTTCAATATCGTCCAAAAGATAAATCAAAAGTTTGTAAATAAATGCCAAGTTCTAAAAAATTTCAAACTCAAAATACAAGGGCGAAAAGATAGCCCCAAAACATCAGGGTGTCACAAAGTCATGAGCCTATAAATAACCAGTTTAGAAACATTGTCTACAAGAATCTGTGTCGACTACTAATACAGAAAAGAGAATAAAACAAGGAAGGAAAGACAAGGACTACGAACGCTGACAGTTACCTCATAAATATCCGATACTAAACCACTTACGAGATCAACGACCTCCATGATCGGAAACACCTGGATTTGCACATGAAGTGAAGGGTGTAGCATGAGTACAACCAACTCAGTAAGTAACAATAACAAATAAGGAGATGACGATAGTGACGAGCTACACAATTATAGTTCACATTCAGTAATTTTAGCAAGGAGTAGACATGCTTTCAAATCCGGCAATTTAAGTCAAATCAGTTTTATACAGTTTCACATTCAAGTAGAGAAAACTGGATACAGAATATTCCAAAAAGATTCTAGAAACAAATGATAGATAGCAACTAAGTGCAACAACAGATGAAAGCAATTATAGCCTCATAGGACAACAGTAACTAAATTCCCCTCAACAATTCGATCACTCGGCTCTCAAGCCTCAGTACTCATACTCAATAGGTACCTATGCTCAGTGGGGGTGTACAAACTCCGGAAGGGAGCCTTCAGCCCAAGCACTATATCGTTGCAGCATGTAGCCTGATCCAACATATAAATAGCCATAAGCTCGTAGTGGTGTGCAACCTGATCTATACACATTTAGCCCTCAAGCTTTTTGAGGTGTGCAACCTGATCTATATACACTCACATAGCTCACAGCTCGGCACTCAGAACCTATCTCAGTCACCAACCTCTCCAGTCCCTCAGGCTCTCATAAATCATCCCAAACAGAGATAATAACACGTATTAACAAGAAACAAGAAGAGACGGAGGTATGATATGCAATTAAAATTATGATTGAGCACAAGACGGCAAATAGCAGCTAATTCAATAAGTATACGACCTCAGCGAGTCCTAACAGTGATATCATATGGCCTAAGCATGATTTCTAACATGAATTACTATGAAATTTCCATAAAATACAGAGAACATGAAGTTAACAGTAAGTTATTCGACTTTACAGTTTCAGGGGACGGGCCAAGTCACAATCCCTTCGTTGCACACCCACACGCCCGTCACCTAGCATTTGTGTCACCTCCAAAATAATCACACAACAAAAAATTCGGGGTTTCATACCCTTAGTACCAGATTTATAACTATTTCTTACCTCAATCCGAGCAAAACTCTACTCCAAAATGACCTGGCCTTGTGAGTCGGCCTCTGAATGTCCCGAATCTAGCCACAACCAGTACAATATAATCAATATAGGCTAAAGGGATCAATTCTACAAGAAAAGTATTAAATAATAGCCAAAATCCAAAATCGACTTAACCCGGCTCCCGAGCCCACGTCTTGAAATCCAACAAAACACAAAACCCAAAAGCCCATTCACTAACGAGTCTAACCATACCAAATTTATCAAAATCCGACACCATTTCGTCCTCAAAATCCCCAAAATTCATTCTCTAATTCTCTAGCCCGGAAGCCCCAAATTTTACCTCGAAAAGTCACCAACCAGGTGTAAAATCAGTGGGGAAACATCATTATTAAAGAAAAATGAGCACAAGAAGCTTACCTCAGTAATCCTTACGAAAACCCTCTCAAACCTCTCCAAAGTTCGAGCTAAAAGTGGTGAAAATGGTGAAAAATCTAGAAGTTCCGTATTTATATGTTCTGCCCGGGCTTTCCGCATCTGCGGACCCACTTTCGCATCTGTAACGCTGCACTTATGGAACAATCATCACAGTTGCGGATTCCACTTAAAATCACGATTCACGCTTCTGCGAGCAGATGGTCGCACCTACGTGTGCGCACCTGCAAACCCTTGTCCGCTTCTGCGATCCCTTATGCTTATGCGCTCTCGCTTCCGCATCTGCGAATGCGCAAATGCGGCTCCCTTTCTTGCACCTACTCTCATAAAACAAGTTGACCAAACCGCACCTACGCCTCCCCTTCTGCACGGGAAAGTCCGCACCTGCGGTCTCCTCACCACAGGTGTGAAACACCAGAAAACTCAGCAATTGCCTAAGTCCCAATTTCAATTCGTTAAGCATTCGAAACCCACCCGAGGCCCTCGATACCTCAACCAAACATACCAACAAGTCGTATAATCCAATATGAACTTAGTTGAACCCTCAAATCACCCCAAAAAACATCAAAACACGGATTACACCCGGATTCAAGCCTAATGAACTTCCAAATTCCACAAATGAAGCCGAAACCTACCAAACCATGTCTGATAGACCTCAAATTTTGCATACAAGTCATAAATGACATCATGAAACTACTCTAATTTCTGAAAATCCAATCTGACCCCGATATTAAAAAGTCCAATCCCGGTCAAACTTTCCAAAATTCCAACTTTCGCCAATTCAAGCCTAATTCTACCATGGACCACTAAATCACAATATGGTTTCTCCTAAGTCCAAAATAGCCTAACAGAGATAACGGAACCATCAAAATTCAAATCCGAGGTCGTTTAGAGTCGACATCCGGTCAACTTTTCCAACTTAAACTTCCAATTAAGAGACTAAGTGTCTCAATTCACTTTGAAATCACTCTAAACCCGAACAACCTAACCCGATAAGTACAACTCTAGAACATAAAAAGAAGAATAAAATGGGAGAGTGGGGTTATACTCTCGAAACAACTGATTGGGTCGTTACTAATCCATATCTTGCCGAGTCTAAATATGTAATTAGTTTCCAAAATTATGTCCAAATCAGTAATCAAACCCCCAAAATACATCCTCTTAAAGTGTAGGAAAGAACCCCAAATTTCCTTTCAAAATTTCAAGTTTTAGGTGTAGAATCCATAGGTAATCTATATATAAAACCAAATGCAAGTGAAAATCACTTAACTCCAAGGTAGTAGGTGAAATTGCTCTTCTAATCTCCTCTTCTCGAAGTCTACGGATCAAAATATAAAATGATGGGTAAAATCTCAAAAATGCAACTTAAATACACTACACAACAATACCTTACGAAATCATGGCAGTCCCCTCGTGATTGCGAAGGTCAAATAGCCTCCAGCACTTGAGGTGCTCTGCGAACGTAAAGCCTTTACTGTGAAGGTGATGATCTACACAGCCCAAGTCTATGCGAACATGATGTTGCGCATGCAAATGCGAAGGCCAAATCCCAACCTAACACCACAACTATGTGAACGTGATGCCTGCATGTGCACGATGTGCTTCTTCCCCCAACACTACACGAATGTGGGCCCATTACCACGAACGCGATAAACAAAATCAGCATCACCCAAAAACACCTATGGGATCGCAGAGATCCTGCTATGATCATGAAGCTCATCAGGAAAGCACCAGAAATCAATAATGAAATCACAACCCAAAGTACTTTGAAACTAACCCGAAACTCGCCCAAGCCCCACGAGATTGTCACATTTCGCGTTTTCATACTTTAAAGTTTCATTGTCAGTTAGTTAATGTAGACTCTGTAATGATATTATCTTGAGGTTATAAAAATTTATGCTAATTATAACAAACAATTAAATTCGTGAAGGTGAGAGGATAAGCAAATCACAGAAAGTGAGTTTCATCGAAGTTTGTCAATATGGGATAGAATACGATCCGAGCTATAATACCTGATATTTATGGACGTGTTACACCCCATATTTTTGTACATGAAAGTAAACTATAATTAAATTAATAAAAGCTCGAAAATGAGATATTATACTCCGCATTTTCGTATGTTCAAGTTTTATCGTAAGTTAGTCGACGTAAGTTTGGGAATGAGATTATTTTGGGATTATAAGTATTATATATTTCAAAAAAGTGATAAGTAAATTGGTGAAGGTGAGAGGGTGATGAAGTGGAAGAAATTGAGTTTCGTCAAAGTTTGACATTTTGAGGTAAAATACAGTACAAGCTATAATATCCCGTATTAATGGACTAGTTCCACATAAGGTACCGCATGACTATTATAGTAAGATGTATAAAGTGTGTTAAAAGTGAATAGTATTTTAAGTAATTTGAGATAATTAGTTAATTATTAATTTAAGTGGGTAAGTGTAAGAATTGTCTTGTCCATGTGGGACCATAACAACTAAATAATCTATGACTAATATGTATGCTACATTTGTGTCACACTTTGGGATAAGTCTTGCTAAGCATTAAAATAATAAGTGGGGCCGACCAACCAAGACTTTTAAAGAATGCATTTGAAACTTAAAGAAATCATTTTTAAACTCCAGGTCTTTGGACGTGAGCATGCTAAGTGACGGATGGAGCTCCATAGCTCATTTGAAGCTTCATAACACAATATAGCGTGAGATTTTGCAATTTTAGGGAGTACGGTGCAATCTTTCTTGAGAATATCATACAGATTCTTCCCTACTTCGATCCGTTGTTACATGTTTTATCGCGCAATTCACGTGTGTTAGAGGGATTGTCAAGAGAACCGGGTCAGGTATGTTAAGGTTATCCCTCCTTTCTTTTTGGCATAATCCATACGATACAAACGAAACAAGAAAATCACAACTTTCATAAATGACTCTATTTATAGATATACTAGAGATGCTAATGTTCTTGATTCCCCATGTATCCTATTATTCTATCATCTATTTATGTGTCTCAGAAAATACATAAGTTGATAAAGTTTACTTCATGATATTGATCAAAGGCATAATGGTCTTATGACACTCCAAAAAATCTTATTGACGTACTTCTCATGCATTGTATTCATTTACATTGACCCATGACCATATGGCGTTATATACGCGTATATATGTATATGGGATATGGGAAAAGGTTATGGCGTGATATACGCACCACCACCTGATCAGCTGGTATACATTGATTGTCCACCGTGGCCGAGATGATATAATGGGATGCCCTCAAAGGCTTGATGATGTTATGAACGCGTATATCCATACATGGTATGACATTTATATACATATGCATGACATTATAATATTAAATGATTCACAGAGATATTCAGATACACATGTTGAGTCATTTGCTCCATGTTTCTCTTATATATATTGCCTATTATTTACTGATTTTTATTCCTTACATACTTGGTACATTATTTGTATTGATGTCCCTTTTTCCTGGGGACGTTGTATTTCATGCTCGCAGGTCCCGATAGACAAGTCAAAAGTCCTCCAAGTAGGCTATCAAACTAGCGGAAGATGTTGGTATGCTCCATTTGCTTCGGAGTTATTTGTTTGGTCAGTATGAGTTAGACGTGTATTGTTTGGTATGGTGGGGCCTTGTCCCGACCTTTATGATAAGTATGTATTCTTAGAGGCTTCTAGATGGATGCCATGTTTACAGATACTTGTATGGCCTTGTCAGCCTATATGTTAAGTATATAATGGATCATAATGGCCTTATAGGCTCGTATGCCACAGATATGAGTTTCTATATCAGGTTAGGTCATTCGATGTCGGGTATTCCCTCATGTTTACTCTGGTTATCTCGTGATGCCCCTTTTGGCTCACTTACCTATGATGATGTAATATGAAAGATACGTTACATTGGTACTCGGTTGAGTAAGGTACCGGGTGCCATCGCAGCCCATCACTTTGGATCGTGACAAAAGTGGTATCAGAGCAATTCTATCTTAGGGAGTCTACAAGTCGTGTCTAGTAGAGTCTTATTTATCGGTGTGTCGTGCACCACACTTATAAGTACGAGGTTACAGGTCATTTAGGACTTTCACTCTTTCTTCTTACTCTAGATCGTGTGGTAGAACTCAATTTTCTAAACTTTATCTTATTCATAATATAACGATGCCTACATCTAGAAAGACGGTTGGTAAAAGATATAGTCGTGGAATAGGTTAGTTAAAGGAACTCGATTTTTGTATCGTTCTTATAATGAGTAAATTTAAGGTATTTAGTAGATAACGTGTGTATAAGCTTCTTGATAAGGAGCCTCAAGGATATCTAACCACAAATATGGTGAAAATCAGTGAGAGAATCAGAAGATAGATTCAAATTTCAACAAGTAAAAGAAGCAAAGTGAAGAAGGGAATGAGGTCCACAATTAGTGAATATTGTCTTACCTACAATTCAGGAAAAGAGATATCATCATTTTTAGTTACCTTCGACAGTAACAGAGGTATGACTAATAGGCAAAATCGATCTTAGTTATGCCCTATGGGCGCCAGTAGATATGGTTTAAGACAGCACGGGATATCAGGATCCGGCTGGGGTTAGAGTATCCCAAAATGGTGAATGGATTGTTTGTGTAAATTGATATTTTCGAAGAATATTACAAAGGTACTAATAGATCTCCTGGTGAAACACCCAGATGGTGCACTCTAAAATAGTACCGCTGGATATGAGTCCTACACAGTTAGGCAGTGGATGCCTTGGAGGGATAAATATTACCTTAGTGTGGATCCCATCCTAGAAGAGAAGGAATGTTAGGTAACCGGAAGAGCCAATGGATGGAGCAAGGGGCGCTAAAAGCAAAAGAACGTCTTGTTCAAGTTCTCAAAATAAAGTGATAGAAGTAAATGTCAGCGGGAAATAAGAAGAAAGTTAATGAAGCATTATGAGTAAGATGTGATACATGGATGAAAACGGTAGATCAAAAAGATGACAGTATTATGGAGTCTGTAGTAAAGTGAGGGAAGAAACGAGAGGTGGCAGGCCTTAAGACAACAAAAGAGTATAGGCCATATAGTCATATCTTCATTTCGAGAAATAAGTTTGTGATCAAACGTGATTACTAGAAGGAAAAATTAGACCCTAGAGTAATAGAAATCAGTATGGACTAGTGAATAAGATAAACTAAACATGAATTAGGGACTGAGTGATTTAAAAATAGCCGGCATCACGAGGATTTCAGAGATTATGTTCTGGAAATAATAGAATGGACGACAGAAGAATAACCTTTAAAAGTCATTCGGGACGACGTTTCCCTAAAATAAACAATATGAGCAAAGTTAAGCTTAAGGTACTCTATGTACCAGTCACACTAAGTGTCACCGTCGTGAATAAGGAATTTTGTTATCCTTGGTGCAGAATGATTTCCGCAAGGCGAGTAAGGATCATCAATAATGTGAAAAGATGAAAAAGATAAAGAGGTAAAACATCTATAGTTAGATTGTTGTAGCTCTAAATCTTAGTACTTCCCTAAAGGGAGAATATGGAGTGATGTGGCATAAAGTCAGAATTAAGTTGTTCTAGTAATCATGGAATGACAAAGGAAGAATGTGGTAAAAAAAAAGGAATGAGATTGTAATTATTCAAATCCTACGGATATGCTATGATTCTAGAATATTATGTAAGTACGACGTCGAGGAAAGGAAGTAACATTTCATGCCAGGAATGTTATTGATAAATAAGGAGCCAGTGCAAGAGGTAAGCCAAGACAAAGGAAATAACTCAAGAAAGATTACGTGGAATATTGACATGAGAATGGGCCAATGAGTAGTTAGTAGTTGATTTAGGAAGATCCTAGTCATGGATAGACAAGAGGTTATGGACAAATCAGTAGATCATGCAAAATAAACATAGTTAACCCTAAATGGAGAATTCAGTCTCGCAGATATGACATCGGGACCCTTGAGAAATATTTAGATAGGAGTTGGGGTAGTTAAAGGTATTGTATGAATGTTATGGAAATAAAAGAAAGTTATACTAGGAAGACAATCAAAATATCAGTTCAGAAGCAACCCTACAAGCACAAGGGTGTGGAGGTAAGAACTAAGGATAATTATAGGTGAGTACGAACATCAAGAATTCCATCGAGTGTATGATGTAATAAGCTCGCAGCTATACAAGAGTCAGAAGGTTTTCCCTAAGTACTACAGCGAGAGACTAATTGAGAAAATAAGAAAGAAGGCTTCAACCTAAACATGGTAACTCGAAAGAGAAAAAAATGGTCATGTAAAAACAGTCTCACTACAACATTGTATGCACTCTATAAGAAAGTGGCACATGTCGTGGCTAAAGAACGGGAAGTAAAATCAGAAGTGATATTCAAGATCATATGAGTTATATGGAATTCCAATGTGTGTGGGCACTAAGGTATGCTAAGTATGCACGCAACAAGGGGCAGAAAGACCAGGAAAAGTAATTGCTTACATTTAAAAGAAAGCTGAGGAGGAACGAAAGGAACTATTCGATCAATGATCTAGAGTTAGTTACGTAACGAACACACTTACGATTTTGAATTATTATCCGTGCAGCATATATGTTGACAATCATACAACCATAGAAGACTCCGGTATAAGTTAAAAGAAAGAATTGAGTCCAGGTCATAGACAAAGGATTGAAATTTTAGAAGATGGTATCATGGATATTCCATAGCGTCCATGAAGGGCCAAAGTAATAACTAATACCATGAGCCACAGATTGGAAGATAGCTTAAGCCTGCATGAAGGCGGATTAGAAGGAAGAGGAAACTAAAGAGTTACATCAACTAAGTAAATTAGGAGTCTGATTATTGAACCCAAAAAATTGTAGAAATCGTGATTGAGAACATTGCAGGATCACTCTTAATATGAGAGGTACAAGAGAGATAGTATAGTAGCCATATTCTACAATGGCCCTACGATAAAGCCGATTAGAAAAGTATCAGCCTCATAAGAAGTCATTACGAAGCTCCCACCGGATTGTGTATGCACCGGAGGTGCAAGTATTATAGTAAAGCTTCAAGTTATGGACGTGAGTTATACCTATATGGAAGGGAGGTCATGAAAGAAATAGATGATTCAATGCAAGATTTTAAGGTAGTAAGGTAAAGATAAACAATGTAAAAAATACTCAAATGTAGAATGTTGTGAATAGTCCATACTTAGGATAAAAGGCTAGAAGCGTGGTATTCAGTATCCAGGAATAATAGCAGCATCGTCAATAGCATACCTTCCAGCCTATGGTCTAGGTATCGATAAGCCTAATTAAGAGAGTGAAGAAGAGTTAGAGACAATTTGATGTATCGCTTGATGTTCCAGAATGACATAAGGAAATCTATTATGCAAGCAAGTTGAAAGGTTGCGAGTAATATAAATAGATATGTATAGGTCGCTAGTTATTGTATGGTGAAGTGACAAGGTTCTAGAAGACAGGAGCAAGGATAAGAAAGGGTGAGTAAGAAGGTGACGAAAATGGATAAATCCTCAAGATTAAGCCCATGAAAACAAGAAGAACAGATGGTTCTATAAGTTATACAAAGCTCACTATAGCCTGAATGAACACAAAGGAGTCTTAGACTAATAGCATTTAGAAGAGATGGAATGTTGCCCTAGTAGTAGAATGAGGGTGTAATTGTGATAGATAAAGGATGACGCTTGGTCCTTCGATTATCTGAAGAAGAAAAGAAGGGGATTTCATGAATTGGACAAGATTAAAATAAACACGTAAGGTGAATCACATTGGGATGCTATGAGATACGGTTATGAAAGCATGGTACCGCCCCTAGGTGGATCAGTCTAATCATTTCAAATGTTCCTCGATGAGACGTGAATCCTAGCGGCAGTGTTACATAAAAGGTTAAGTTATCAGTGGTAGATTATAGATCAACGTTAAGGTGAATCGACAATGGATAGATAAAGTTCCAACGTATGAAAGGGGATAAGGATTCCATCCTTTAGATGAACAATAATAAGGAAGCATTGAAGGATAGGATTTTTTTGCATCTATGATAATAAGCGAGAGAGTAACCTGGAACTGGATAACATACCTCGATAATAATTAAAACAAGGTAAGAGTTATGGTAGTAAAGTCATGCAGATAGATAAGCGAGTCTGTGAAATAAAATATAATAATATTTATTAGTTCAACAAAGTACCGAGCGAAGAACTTTAGTATACCTATAGATGCTCAGAGGGACATCTTATCAAGCTCTATATATGTTTACAAAATGAGTCCTAGAGATCGGCTAAATGCTGGAGGAAAAAGGAGAAGAGTCACATAGTCGCACATACAAGGAAAAAGTCGTACAGGCTGCATGACAGAAGATAGCAACAATTACGATATTGGAAGAATTCAGAACACAAGTAATGGTGATAGAAAGAGGCCTAAAAGGGGAGAATGCCCTAGCCTTTGGGTTTATTCACAGAATAGTTGCCTAGATGGCAAGGATAGTACTAAAGTATTCGAATGACATAGGTTATGAAAATGATAAGTGCATCACTCAACATTCGAGGACGAATGTTCCAAAGAGGGGAATAATGTTACACTCCATATTTTCGTACGTGAAAATAAGCTATAAGTAAATTGATAAAAGCTCGGAACTGAGATGTTATATCCCGCATTTTCATACGTTAAAGTTTTGTCGTAACATAAACGACGTAAGTTCAGGAATGAGATTATTTTGAGATCATAAGTATTATACTATTTCAAACAAATGATAAGTAAATTCATGAAGGTGAGAGGGTGAAAGAGTGGAAGAAAATGAGTTTCGTTAAAGTTTGACATTTTGAGGTAAAATACGGTCAAAGCTATAATACCCGATATTTATGGACTAGTGTCATACAAAGTACCACATGACCATGATAGTAAGGTGTATAAAGTGTGTTAAAGGTGAATAGTATTCTAATTAATTTGGGATAATTGGTTGATTATTAATTTAAGTGGGTAAGTGTAAGAATTGTCATGTCCACATGAGACCAGGACAACTAAAGTAATCTATGACTAATATGTATGTTACATTGGTGTCACACTTTGGGGATAAGAAGTCTTTCTAAGCATTAAAGTTTTAAGTGGGGCCTACCAACCAAGACTTTTAAACAATGCATTTGAAACTCGAAGAAATCATTTTGAAACTCCTAAGTCTTTGGACATGAGCTTGTTAAGTGACGGCGGGAGCTCCATAGCTCATTTGAAGCTTCATAACACAATATAGCATGAGATTTTGCAATTTTCTGGGAGTACAGTGCAATCTTTCTCAAGAATATTATATGGATCTTCCTTACATTGATCTGTCATTACGTGTTTTATTGCAATTGACATGTGTTAAAGGGATTGTCAAGATAATTGGCTCAAGTATGTTAAGGCTATCCCTTCTTTCTTTTTGACATGATCCATACGATACAAACGAAATGAGCAAATGTACAATTTCCATAAATGACACTATTCATAAAAATACTAGAGATGCTTATGTTCTTGATTCCTCATGTATCCTATTATTCTATTATCTGTTCATGGGTCTCTAAAAATACGTAAGTTGATAAAGTTTAATTCATGATATTAATCAAAGGCATAAAGGTCTTATGACGCTACAAATTTTTTTTATTGATGTACTTCTCATGTATTGCATTCATTTACATTAACCTATGACCAAATAAATACATACATATATTTCTGCGTATATAATGTCATCTGGTCATGGGTCAATGTAAATTAATGCAGTGTATGAGAATTACATCAATAGTACATATATATATATATATATATATATAGAAAAAGATTATGGCGTTATATACGTACCACCACCTGATCAATTGGCATACGTTAATGATTTGTCCACAGTGTCCGAGATGATATGATATGATATGATGCCCTCAGAGGCTTGGTGATGTTATGAATGCATATACCCAGGCATGGTATGACATTTATACGCATATTCATGACATTATAATATTAAAAGTTTTAAAGAGATATTCAGATATACATGTCGATTCTTTTACTCCATGATTCTCTCATGTCTATTGCCTATTATTTACTGATTTTCATACTCGGTACAATATTTGTATTACACGTCCCTTTTTCCTGGGGATGCCATGTTTCATGTTGTCAGGTCCCGATAGACAGGTCAAGAGTCCTCCAAGTAGGCTATCAGCTCAGCGTAAGATGTTGGTGCTCTCCACTTGCTCCGGAGTTGCTTGTTTGGTTAATATGATTTAGACGTGTATTGTTTTATATGGCAGGGCCCTGTCCTGACCTTTATGATAAGTATGTACTTTTAAAGGCTCGTAGACAGATTTCACATAGACGGATACTTGTATGGCCTTGTTGGCCTATATGTTAAGTATATAATGGATCACATTGGTCTTATAGGACCGTTTGCCACAGATATGAGTTTCTATATCAGGTTGGGTCATTCTATGTCTGGTATTCCCTCATGTTTACTCTATTTATCTCATGTTGCCCCTTCTGGCCCACTTACCTATAATGATGTAATAAGAAAGATATGTTACGTTGGTACTCGATTGAGTAAGGTACCATGTGCCCGTCGCGAACCATCAGTTTGGGTCGTGATAGGATTAATGTCATACTAAGTACCCCATGACCGCAATAGTAAGGTACATAAAGTGTGTTAAAAATGAATAGTACTATAAGTAATTTGAGATAATTCTTAATTATGTAAAAAATTAGATAACTAATAATATATGGGGAAAGATTAGATAATTAATTATAACACTTGGATAGGATTTAATCGCTCCCCCTCCCCCCTCCCCACAAAAAACAATGTGGCAGCAAGATGAGTTAAGACCAAATATCAAAGGGTGACTCTTGGAATTTATGTCTAGGCGGCATGTTAGGGGGATTTGTGACAAATAATCCTTACACACAAACCCACAATCATAAGAAAGATTCTTACCTCATTAAGAGGTGATGGTATGTTCTCTAATGTAATGATGGAGCTTTAGAATAACTCATGAAATTTCTTAGCATCTTATCAACGTGAGATTTTGTAATTTTAAGGGAGTATGGTGCAATCGTTCTCAAGAATATCATACGGATTTTTTCCTACTCCGATCTTGCCGTCACGTATTTTGTCGCGATTGTCGTATGTTAGAAGGAGGGTTAACAGAATTGTTTCAGTATGTTAAGGTTATCCCTTAATTTCTTTGGTATGATCTATACGACACAAACGAAATGAGCAAATGCTCAACTTCCATAAATGACTATTCATAAAAGTATTAGAGGTACCTATGTTCTTGAATTCTCATGTGCTTTATTATTACATCATCTGTTCAAGGGTCTTAGAAAAACACATAAGTTGGGAAAAAAAAGTTTACTTCATGATATTGCTCAAAGGTATAATGGTCTTATGACATTCCAAAAGATTTTAATGGCGTACTTCTCATTCATTGCATTCATTATACATGTGTATTGATTCATGACCAGATAGCATTATATATGCGTATATATGTTATTTTATTTTTGTCCTGACTTATATATTATGGTAATGTTATCCTAGAGGCTTTGCAAACAATGTCTTGTGTATAGTTAGGCATGTCATGTCAACGGCCTTGTCGGCCCCTATGTATCTATATAAATGTTTTAGAATTAGTTTTGTGAGTTAAGATGTTCTAATATATAT